>VRYO01001463.1:867146-900578 GCA_009812075.1 Sialia sialis
ATACTTGATAATTTTTATTTTCTTCTTTCTTTATTGTGACTGGACTGGTGGGCTCCTTAATTTGCCTATTCAGGACAGCTTAAAGAAGGAGCCAAGATGGACCTATTGCACATAAAAACTATTTCATAGAATTATAGAATGATTTAGGTTAGAAGGGACCTTGAAGATTATCCAGTTCCACCCCACTGCCATGGGGAAGGCCACTATCCACTGGACTGGTTGATTTGGTTTTTTTCCTTGTTTTCAGCCCTTCTTTTTTTGGTCTATTATCTCCTTTTTTTAATCAAAGCAATTGAACCTCTCAGTGATGTAAATCATATTTATTGACTTTCCAGGCAGTCCCTGCGTGTGTGCACAGCCCAACTGCTCCCCTGGATCTCCTTTTCCCACGTAATTAAGGAAGGGTGTGAAATTTCCATTATTGACAAAACAGGCTCTAATGGCTCCACTTATCACATCCAAACTGCTCTGCTGAGCAGTGGGTGCTCACTCCCATCATGGAGCAAGAAATTGTCCCAACCCTGTCCCTGCAACACCCATTTGTACCGAGGATGAGTTGTAGGCAGGTTTTGTTGTTTTTACAGCTGATTTTTAATCATTAGGAATCGAAAGGAGGATTGCTGTGCACATCCAGCTCGATTCTTGACACTGCGATGATTTTTATGGAAGACACAGCCATTTTTTGTTACTTTTTAGGAGATATTTAGGGATTTTTAGGATCACATTGAATTAAAGTGAGGCTGCAATGCCAGTGTGGTTTTCAGTCATTTCATCTTGGATGTTTATCAGCTTTCAGCTGGTGAATTCATATGCCTAGAAGGGAGCTGGGATGGGGATTTTACAAGGGCATGGCATGATAGGACAAGGGAATGGTCTGCCCCGGGAGGTGGTGGAGTCTCCATCCCTGGATGTGTTAAAAAAAGACTGGATGTCTCAGTGCCATGGTTTACTTGAGCTGTTAGGGCAGGGTGGGAGTTGATGATCTTGAAGGTCTCTTCCAACCCAGTGAGACTCTGTGAATTCTGTGAATTCTGTGACAAGGGGAATGGCCTTAAGATGAAGGAATTTAGATTTAGATTTAGATTTAGATGGGACATTGGGAAGAAATTCTTCCATGTGAGGGTGGGAGGCCTTAGAATGGGATTCCCAGAGAAGCTGTGGCTGCCCCAGCCCTGGAAGTGTCCAAGGACATTGGGACAGGGCTTGGAGCCACCTGCTCCAGTGGAAGGTGTCCCTGCCCATGGCAGAGGCTGGAATGAGATGATTTTTCAGGTGACTTCCAACCCAAACCATTTTCTCCTCCTGTGAATTTATATTCTGCAAAAGCAGGGATTCCCAAGCTCACTAAAAGCCTTCATGTGTCTGATACGGAGTTGATGAGTCCTTCCATCCCTCCCACATGTGCTCAGACAACACTACATTAAAAAAAACTGAAATATTGTAGAATTTCAGACTTTGTTTAGTTCTGAATCTTACAGAACCACTTGGTGGTTTCAAGTGTTTTATATTTTTCTAAAGGAATCAAATCTTGACATTTTCAAAATGAGCTTTTTGGCTTCTTCTTCCTGAAAAACACCACTTAAAAACTGAGTTCAACTTGAGAAAAACAAAAGAAAGAAAGGAAGAAATAAGAAAAAGGTTAGAAAGCTCAGAAGAGAACAGGAATTTACTGCTTTGGGATTCTGGGGCTTGTGCTGAGTTGGTGCAAGGAGAAATGTCTTTTTCCAGCTTCATTTTAATCCATTGAAATATCAGGAGATTTCTCATCTGACCTGACCTGACCTTGCTCTATTTTGCCCTCTCCTGATTTGATTATTCAACTAAATAAACTCAGATATTTCCCTTGTTGCAGTAGTTCCACTCTCTGTGCTCTTCTACTGTAGGAATTTCAGGGACTTTGAATATTCCGAGTGTCACTGGAATGGTGTGACACCTTTCCTCACCCAGAACATATTTTCCCAACAGGGTCAAGGGATAATCCCTCTTAGTGACCAGGATTACAAAACCTGTGTTACACACTTAGAAAAGTGGAGGGCCTGAATTCACTGACAATTTTGACAGCAGGAAAAAAGCCAAACTTCAGGTTTAACCCTCAAATAACAGCCTTGAAATCTGTCCTGTGTTTGGGCAGTGATGTCAGTACTTGAGGAAGTCTGTGCTGATCCCACAACCCCAGAATGATTTGGGTTGGAAAGAACCTCCCAAGATTGCTTCATTCCACCCCCTGACATGGCCAGGGACACCTTCCACTATCCCAGTTTGCTCCAAGTCCCATCCAACCTGGCCTTGGATGCTTCCAGGGATGGAGCAGCCACAGCTTCTCTGGGAATTCCATTCCATCTCCTCACCACCCTCACAGGGAAGAATTTCTTCCCAAATCCCGTCTATCCCTGCCCTCTGGCAATTTAAAGCAATTCCCTGTGTCCTCTCCCTCCGTCCCTTGTTCCCAGTCCCTCTCCAGCTCTCCTGGAGCCCCTCCAGGTCCTGGAAGGCCACAGTAAGGAGTCCTTGGTTGTGGCCTCAGCAGTTCTGGGTTAAAGGTTGGATTCAATGATCTTGGAGGTCTTTTCCTACCTAAACAATTCCATGATTCTCCAGTCAGAGAAAGACCATCAATCCTTAATTCAACCTGCATTCCCTGCAGTTCTAGAGTTACTGGGGACATTCCAGGTGGTAGTTTCTGCTTTTTCGAGGAGGCTGGAGAGAGGTTAGAGAGAGGGATTTACCAAATATCCAAGGGTGAAGGCAGGAAGGAAAAGTGACTGCAGACCCCTCTGTTCTGTGTAGGACCTGCACCCACATTTTGTTTTCAGAGCTCACCTCCACCCCACACAGCGCATCCCCGTTTCCTGGTGTGGAAAATGAGGGACACGGCTGAGCTGCAAGTGCTGGAAGCAGGGTGGCCTTTCCCAGAGAGCAGCTCCATCACTGCTCTGTGCTTCCCCTACTCAGTTTCCTCAGAAATCACCATTCTTTCCCTTCATGTTCAGTAAAGGTTCCTAAATCCCCTTGCAATCAAGTAAAGGAGACACCAATTCATTATTTCCCAAAGATCTTTGTCTCTGAGGACTCCTCGACACAGAGAGTTCCAGGAAAGCAAATCCAAACTGAACTGAGGCGTGGCCATGGAGGAAATTACTTGGAAGCCTTTCAGACCTAAGCCTTCAATCTGTTTCAGAATTAAGGTGACCTGAATGCAGCAGCGTTCACTTCCCTTTGGCTTGATCAGAAAGGCGTGTCTGGGAATGAACTGAGCTTGGCTGAATTAATGCCACCTTTGATCCTCATTAAGTTTGGACAGCCAGGCATTCAGGCCAGCCTAAGTTCTTCCACTGTAAAAGTCAGTGCTGGGGGAAGTGCTGGAAATCTGCACAGAAACTGCTGGAAAAAGCATCCAGGCTGCGATAATATTTTTTCGCTAAAAGCTGTTACCAGCAAATTCTGCTCCGTGGCACCAAGGACAATTTCCTGGGAACCACAGAGTGGTTGGATTGGGGCTTGGAGCGACCTGGGAAAGTGGAGGTGTTTGGAATGAGATCATCATGAAGGGCACTCCCATCCCAAATTATTCCATAATTCTGTGGTACTGAGAGAGAAGGGATCTTGCCTTTATCTTTCCCACTGAGTGTCTGTCCTGAACAAGACTTCTCAAATATTCCCAGATTTTGCTGAGCACCGGGATATTGCCTCCATCACAGCCATTCCAAATGAAATTCAAGCTATTCAGTAGAGACTGATGCAGCTTTGCACAATGTCTGCACAACCTCAGCCACTGGAATGGCAGAGAAATGCCATGAAAATCCAGGAAATGCTTCTTCTACACCTTTCCTACATCAGTTTGGAACAGATGCTATATGTCATTGTTTTTTTTAATATGTCACATAGAATCTAGCAAGATCATGTAAAATCTATATTTTTCCTCACAATCTTCACTAGATTTTTAATTTCTTTTACCTTAAACCAGGTTAGATAAAGAGGCTGAGCCCTTTCAACATCCCTGATGTTCCCTCCTAGATCCAGACACCAAGGAGGATGAAAAACAGGGGGATATCAATACAGCTGACTTCTGTGGAATTCCTGTGCAATCACCACAGGAAATATGGGATGTCAGCGGAAATCACTGCCTGGCATCCCCTCTAGCAAAAAAGTGGAGCTGTGCTGGCTAAAATCTGCAGTCCAAGGAGAAAGGCAAACAAACAGGGGAAATCTGCCTGGTGAGGTTATTTTTATATCCTTTGACCCAGTGAACTCAAGCAGAACTGCCTCTCCAGAAAATTGACTTATTTAGTGTTTTTTTTCCAAAATCAGCATCCCATGGATGTCACAAACCTAGACATCAGCTCTGTTTACCAGCCAAGAAAGAAAAAGTTCCTCTCATTGCACCCAAGTCATTCCAAACTTTCCAATGTGTTCAGGGCACAGAAGAAAAATCAAATTTTCTGCTCCTTTCCACACTGCTGTGGCTTCAGGCATCCACCTTTTTCTGCTTTTGTGAAAGATTCTCCCCACAGCTCATGAAGTCATTGCTTAATCTGGATTTCCTTGCAATTCTGACTATCAGGAGAAATTCAGGAATTTTGTTTCCCTCCCTGCTCAGCCATTTGTCTGCAGATTTACCTGTTTGCTGGAATCTGAGTGTGATCACAGAGTCCAAAGCTGCCAATCCATTGCCTTTGCCATGGCACGAGAAAAGCTCGGGGGGGAAAAATAAAAAGCGATAATGAATAATTTTCAAAACAAATAAAATAAGGAAGCCCTGAAATGCCCAGGTCCTGCCATGAAGGACTTTAATGAACATTCAGAGCTTGCTCCTGTGCTGCTGAGGCTTTACCTCTCAGAAAGTACAAGGTGTCAATCAGGATTTTCTCTGCTGGAAGCAGGAACCCAAATCTCTATGGAAACCAGAAGGAGGTGACAGTGCCTATGGGGAGGTTTTCTGCATAGATTCCCCTTCTCAGAGTTTACATTTGCTGGAGATTTTATTGACACCGTAGTTCTGGAAAAGATAAAAAAAAAAAGTTTTATCTTCTTTGGACTGCAGATTGTTCCCTCTCCCCCCTCCTCCCTCCTCCAGCCTCAGTCAATGAATCCTTTGGCTTAACTTATTTACTGCCACATTAGAAAAGATTAAATTACTGGTGTAGGTGAAAAATGAATCCAGTCCAATGAATCCTCTCCGCAGAGGATGTCAGGATCTAATGAGGATTAGCAGCCTCACAGGATGGATTTGAACAAGGAGGTGCAAGCAGAGGGGATATTTTGGGAGTACACAGAGGCCCCACTGCAGCACAGGTATCTGTGGGAGAACATGATAAAGGAGTTTTTCACTTCAAAAAGTATCAGATCCTGACTTCATTCAGCCCTGACTTCTTGGAAACACAGCCCCAGATTTTCCTGTTAGGCAGCTGATCCCAGAACCCTCCAGCATCTCATCGTGGGCATCCCAGAAGAGCATCCTGCTCACAGCTCCTCTTCTTGCCAGAAGCCAAGCCAGGAAACAAAGCCCTCAGAGCTGCTCTGTGGGTAGGTGGATTCCTTTCCTCTTTTGCTGTTCAGTTTCCAGCTCTTGAGCGAGACAAAACCCAGAAATTGGTGAGTGGTTCAACATCTGAGGAGCTGAAGAGGTGAAAAAAGTGGGAAAAGAGTTCAGGAGCTGTTGTGTGCCTGCCATGGTGGTGCTTTGGGTTGGAAATGGAGCTTGGTTGGGCACAGGGTTGAAAGATTAGAGACAGAGCTTCAAATGAAGAATCTCCCAGGCAGTGAATATGTGGAGGGCAGAACTGAGGGGAGCCAAGGGAGCACAGAGGGGATGGAGTGAAAGCTCAAGGGATGGGTATAAAAAGCACTGTGACGTGGCTGTGACGACCATGCAGTGAAAGTGGAGGTGACAAACCATGAGCATCTTGGCCCTGCTCCTCAGAGTGATTAAATCCCTGTCAAAAATCAGCTGCAAATCCACGGGAGCTGCCACTCCTGGTGCAGGGGTTTAATAAATGTCCCTGCAGGAGACACTGGGAATGGTGTCAACTCTGAATCCTGCTGCTGCTGGTCCTCAGATAAATTCACAACCTGTCTCCTGTGGCTCATCCCATGCCATAGGAAGTGGCCACCCACCCATCTGGAAGTGCCAGAGGTTTTCATGGAATCACAGAGCTGGGAAGGACCTTGGAGACCTCCTTGCTCCTACCTTTCTGCCACGGGGCATCTCAGGATTATCCAAGCCCCATCCAACCTGTTCTTGGACACTTCCAGGGATGGAGTAGACACAGATTCTCTGGGAATTCCATTCCAGGGCCTCACCACCCTCACAGGGAAGAATTCCTTCCCAAATCCCATCTTACCCCACCCTCTGGCAGTGGGAAGCCATTCCCTGTGTCCTCTCCCTCCATCCCTTGCCCCAAGTTCTTCTCCAGCTCTCCCCGCTCTAGACCCTCAAAGTGCCTCGAAGATCTCCTGTTCTCCAGGTGGAACATCCCCAGCTCTCCATCCTGGCTTCAGCCCTCTGAACTTCTCTGTGGTTTCCTGTGGACTTGATCCGACAGATTTTGTTCTGGAATATTCAGTGTCACCACAGAGGGAATTCCAGGAAACTCCATTTCCCTTGGGGGAATGAAATTGTCCCCATTTCACAGGAACATTGTTTGTGGCACACTGCAACTCACAGATCACGTCCTAAATTATTTTTAAAGCTCTTCAAGTGGTGGACACCTCACATTTTCTCAGTTTAGCTCATTTTTACCTCTGGTTGGAGAGAGCAAGCAGCCCCTTCCTGCTTGCAGAAGCTTTTACTGTGCTGGAAATTTCATAATATGGGAAATTAGGTTGTAAAAATTAGTGTAAAGTTCCTCCACATTCCTTTCTGTGACTGACACTCTCAGATGCAGGAGGTTCATTTTGGCTGCTCCCCTGTCCATGTTGTCCATGGGATCACGTTCTAAACAAGGCTGCTGCTCTGATCCAATGTGTTTTCTTCATGTTGATGTTATGAATACATCAAAAATACTTTCTGCACCAGCAGTTTCTCCTTGCACCCCCCTTCTTTTTGTCTGATCTGTCCTCCCACTCATCAGTCTTATTTCTCACCCAGTAATTCTCTGTTTTAAAGTTTATAAATATCTCAACTCCACTTGGGCCTGTCCTGTGTCTCCTCAATTGGTGCTTGCCCAGGCAGAGCAGCTGCCTCGAGCTTGCATTTTGCTGACGGAATATCTGACATCACCATCCATTATTTAATTTTGCAATTAAATCTCTCTGTCGTCATAACTTTGCACCCTTTTGTAATCTCAGAGTCTGAGATTTTCCCTTTTGAAACCTGAATTTCGCTGAGACAATTCCATCACTGAAGACAATTCCCCAGCTTCCAACTGAGAAATCTCCTGGGAATATTCCTCTGTCCGTGTCTCTGCTGGGACTCATTTCTGAGCACCAAAGCTGAATTTTTTCAACCGATACATTTTCAAACAGCAACGCAGAGAAATTTCTGGTGGGGGTGAGCCCAGATCTGCACTGTGGGAATTATCTGCTCCCCAGGATGTGTGAAAAAATGCAGAGCCAAGTTGTCCCTGAGGCAGGGCCCTGCTGAGAGTGCAAGGGACAGGAATGGCTTGGGGAGCTCAAGGAGATGCCAGCGCTTCCATGGCTGCTGTTGCTAGGGAGATGCTTCCTTGGCATCTGCATAACGAGCCCTCCCCTGCCATTAACTCGGCAGGAATGAGGCTCCCAGGCACCAAGTGCGAGGAGACAGAAAGACAGAGCCAGAATTTTAAGAGGGAAAACACCCTCAGAGACTTCAGCAACCAAACAAATCCTCACACATGCGTGGGATTGAAGAGGGGTTTCCACACCGGTACTGTTCTCCTGTGATGGAGCCTCTGAGCCAAATGCAGGGTGAGGGTGGTGGAGAGACATCTGAACCACATTTTATTTTATTTTATTTTATTTTATTTTATTTTATTTTATTTTATTTTATTTTATTTATTTTATTGTTTTCTGCAAGCAGCAAATATATAGTTCAGGAGTTGAGATTTTCTGCATTTGGGTGGAACTTGTCTTTTCTACTCTTCCCAGCAAGAATTCTCTGCCAGGGGCTATGAAAGAGGAATCATAAAATTATCAAACAATTTGGGATGGAAGAGACCTTAAAGATCTTTCCCCTGCACAGGGACACTTTCCACCAGACCAGGTGGCTCAGAGGCCAGCTAAAAACCTGACATTGATAGGAACAGTTTCCACAAATTTATCCAGAGCATTACACGTATCAAGAGAAAGATCCACCATGTGTGAAATGGGCTTGGAATGCAGGCCCTGTCCCTTCATCCCTCCAAAAGAAGAGGCAATTCCACATGTGCCACGGGTATGGGGCTGGCTCAGGACTTCAGGAGATGAAGGACAGGAATGGCTGGGGCAGCTGGAGGAGATGGAGCAACATGAAAATTTGGAAATTCACACCTTGGAGAACCCACGTGATGTTTCCAGGAGGGTCACCAGGCCCTGGTGCCCTTTGGGTCTTTTCCTGCTCTCCTGCTGTGCCTGGCCTTTGGGCCAGCTCCAGAATCTTCTGGAAAAGCAGCTATCATGGCTAACATTCCATTCCATAGATTATTTCCACTTATCTGCAGTGACATGCTGAGCATTTTAAAATGTCTCGAATAAGAGAGTCCAAAACTGCCCTTGGAAGAGAGAATTTTGAACTCCCTGATGTCCGTGTTTATCTTTTCCTTGGTTTGGGAGTTTTCAGGGGAAAACAAGGCATTGTTCTGCAGCTCCAGTCTGCCTTAGCTCCCAGTTTTAATCAAAGACATCCATTCTTTCACCTCTAATTATCTGCAGTAGTGGCTTAATTTGCATTGTGCCCTTTTCCTGAATTGACACAGTAAAAGCATTTTCTCATTATTTCCCTGATTTTATTCCCTACTATAAATGCTGCCAGGATGACTCAGTTCTAGACAAGAATTTTTGTCTGAGAACCTCAGGTTTCCTGTCAGTCCCTGAACCTTTCAGCTGCCTGTTTGGCAGGATTAAAGATGCTGCTTTGTTGACCTGTTAATCACACACTTTTGCCAGTGCTGGACTGCTGGGCTGTTTTTCAAACTGGGAAAATGATGCTGAGAAGTCTCTGGCTGATCATTAACTGCTCACAGAGCTGTTTGTGTTCCAGTCGCAGGTGCCCAGGCTGGCACTTCCAACCCTCAAGACACAAAATCATGGAATGGTTTGGGGTGAGATGGACCTTCACGATTCTCTCATTCCATGCCCTCCCAAACCTTTTCCTGTCCCAGGCTGCTCCAAGCCCCATCCAACCTGGCAATGGACACTTCCAGGGATGGGGCAGCCACAGCTTCTCCAGAAAACCTGCACCAGGGCCTCAAGACCCTCCCAGGGAAGAATTTCTTCCCAATATCCCACCTATCCCTGCCCTCTGCCAGTTTAAAGCCATTCCCTGTGTCCTGTCCCTCCACCCCTTGTCCCAAGTCCTTCTCCAGCTCTCCTGGAGCCCCTTTGGGCACTGGAAGGGGCTCTGAGGTCTCCCTGGAGCCTTTTATTCTCCAAGAAAACATTCCCAGCTCTCCCAGCCTGGCTCCAGAGTGGATGTTTTCCTTGCCATACAACCAACACATAGTTCTGGCAGGGATTAAGAACTGTCTGGGATAATCTAAAACTCTTCCCCCCTCCCTTTTAAAAAAAAACCGCTCAACTCTCCTGCTTGGAGTTTTACAGACTCCTCACAAACCCTTCCTGAATAATCCCAGGCTGGAGCTTCCCTTTCTGTCTCTGAGTTTTTCTTTGCTGCAGGGGCTTTTATCTTGTCTGCTCCTTTGAAACTCCCCGTCTGCTGCCTGTTCCCAGCTTGCTCTCAGCCTCACATATGTGAAGCTTGAATACTTTCCCTCACAGCTCCTGCCTGTTTACTGCAGTATTAAAAAGAAATAACAAAAAAAACCCCAAGCCAGGCAAAAATGATGATTAATGACCTCATGCAAAGACAGATTAGCCATCCACAATCTGTATCAGCACCATGGCTGAGCCCTTCCAGCTCTCTTTTTTCTTTCTTTTGTGTGTGTGTTGCCTTTTTCTTCTTTTTTTTCTTAGATGGTTCCAGAGGTCCATCATTATATTCTAAAACTCTCCCTCCCCCTGGGACAGATGGAGCTCATCAAAATGAAAAAAGGGGAAAAGAGGCAGCATTAGTTCAGCTCTGCTAATGGAAAAGCATCTCTGGATGTAATCGGGAAAGTGAACATGGAACGGGGACAGCAGGAGAGGGAAGGTAAAGATTTCAGGATACTCCTTCAAGGGCAAAAAGGGGCCTTGCCACACTCATAAAAACTCTTTTCTCTTTGTCCCCCTCAGTGAAAAGGACAAAGCCAAAACTAGGCAGGGAGAGCCGCATGGATGATTCCAAGTCGAACATTCCCCAATCAAAAGGCTCAGAGCAGCAACAACAGCTGGTGATGGATGGCATCTGCCAGCCTTGGCCACCAGCAGAGATCCAGACCCAGAATTTCTGTACTGTCTCCCAGTTTTGCCTTCTCCTGGAGCGGGCAGGAGAAAGAGCAGCATGGGAGCAGATGGAACTGCAGAGGGAGCAGGAAAGCTTCCCTCAGGACAAGGACACATTTCTGTTAAAACCCTAAAGGCTAAAACTTTCAAACTTTCTGTGCTTTCTAACACTGGCCCCCAAAAGAACACCGCTTTAACTTGAAGGCTTCCAAATTTGAGTACAGTAATTTCACGACTGTAAGGTGCACCCTTTTCACTAAAATTTTGATCGAAACCCAGAAATGCGCTTTATAATTCAGCACCTTATATATGGACAAAGTTCAGAAATTTGCCAACTCGGAAGTGCAAGCCCACGAGAGCCTGTGAGAGCCGCAGCAGCTGGCACTGGGGGCGGGAGTGCCGGGGCCTGCAGCATGGGGAGGGCGACTGGGGCTGCGTTTAAAGGCTATGCCAATCAGTAAAAAAAAAAAAAAAATGTTTGCAAATTGAGCACCTGCCAGTAAACCTCGCGATCATGTGATTCTGTTACCAATTCATTACTTTGTTGCACGTGGATCCTCGCTGCAAAAAAAAAAAGGGCGTCCTGTAGCCCGGTGCGCCTTATATGTGGACAAAGTTTGGAAATTTGCCGACAGCCTGGAAGTGTGCCTTACAATCTGGTGCACCTTATAGTTTTGAAATTGCTGCAATGAAGTTAAAGTCACTGGTGTGTAATTGAAATAGAAGCGTGTAATTTCGCAGGGTGAAAAGGTTTGAATTTAGTTAGAATATTTTAATAAGTAGGAAGCAAAATAAAAATTCTTAAGTGTTGTCTCGTTCTTCCTTCTTGTCCCTTCTTCTTCATGATTTCAAGTAGCAGTTTTTAGTTAAATAAAAAGTACTGCAATGCAGATCATAAGTGTTTGGCAATTAATTTAAAAATATAAATAAATAAATGTTAGCTCTTCATTAAATGGTTAGCCCTTAAAAACCCTTGTAACTAGCTAAATTCGCCTTCATTTTTTTCACTTTTAGCTTAATCACTAAAAATACTAAAAAACTCTCTGTACTTTAAATAAAATTTAATAAACAACCAAGTCCAAACAAAAAATCTGTCTTGTATACATTCAATCCTAACTCTAAGTAAGAACAAAAAAAACCCAAAAAACAAAACTAAGCACTTTCAAACATGGGCCACTGCCTGAAAGGTTTCCCTCAGGAATCCTCAGGCAAACCCTTCTGTTCCCTGGGTCTCCATTTCCTCCCCTGGTCTTGTCCACACGGGGTCTGTAGGGTCACGAGGCTCCTTCCATTGCTCAGCTCTTGATCCTACAGATCCTTGATTTTGTTCTGGGCCATGGGATGGTCCTGGAATATCCAGGGACAGATGTTCCTGTCCAGAAATGGGAGGAGTTTCTTCCCAATATCCCATTTAACCCAGCTCTCTGACACTTCAAAGCCATTCCCTGTGTCCTGTCACTCCATCTCCTGTCCTGAGTCCCTCTCCAGCTCTCCTGGAGCCCCTTTAGGCACTGGAAGGGGCTCTGAGCTCTCCCTGGAGCCTTCTCCCCTCCAGGCTGGACCCACCTTTCTCAAGCTTTTCTCACAGACCTCAAATAATTTTCATGGTCCTCCTCTGGAATCACTCCAGTGCTGGCAGCCCATGAGCCCACAGAAACCAGAGCTCACCCTGCAGGAGACACAGACATTGAGATGGGAAATTGGGAAGAATTCTTCCCTGTGAGGGTGGTAGGGCCCTGGAATGGAATTCCCAGAGAAGCTGTGGCTGCCTTGTCCCTGGAATTGTCCAAGGCCAGGCTGGACAGAGCTTGGAGCAACCTGGGATATTGGAAAGTGTCCCTGACCATGGCAGGAATGGGATTGGGTGATCTTTAAGGTCCTTTCCAAACCAAAAATTTCCATATTTCCATTGCTTTTAAGGTGAGTTTAATGTAGAAGACAAGAAGGTTGGGAAGATGCTCCTACGTTGTCTCCTTTTCTTATTCATCTCTGCTGGAGAAAAATAAAAATTGCAGCACAAATGTACCTGGTTCTGCCTGCAGATCTGGATTAAATCAGGATGCAGTTTGTAGATAATAAAACATTGCTCAGCAGCCAGGTTAATATGATATCAAAAGGATCCTGTTTTGCAAATGAAATTTCAGTCTCAAGCTGGAAAAAGGAAGGCCATGGCAGCTCTGAAATCAAGCGGAGACCAGGAGGCACAAACTCATCTCTTATAATCCAGAATATTATTTTTGGCTGAATCCTAAATGAAAATTGAGCCTTGCTGGTGTTTTCTGAGTATTACTCTGAGTTTTATGCAATCTTTTATATTTATTCTCTGCCTCCTCCTTTCAGGAAAGTCATCCACAGAGCAGAGTGAAAAGGCACTTAACCTTGAATCCAAATGTTTTGGAGACAGTTGATATCCTCAACTTATGAAACTGGGTTGGATTCTTGCAAATTGCAAAAAAATAAAAAACTCTGCCTAAAGGGAAAGGTTTGTATTTAAGGAGAGAAAAGAGTGGGAATCTGGAGTTTTCCACTGCATGTTTTTTTTGAGGAGGAAGGACAGACAACGTGTAAATGCATTAATGAGATAAATAAGGACAGGAATTGTACAGGCTGTTCCAGGCTGGAGAGACACATTCTTGAGGAGAGAAAATTACATTTTGTGCTAAAAATTTGTGTGTCAGTATCCAGCACACAGTTCCAGCTGGGATCTTCTACATAGGGAGTTGGGAGAGAAGGAAAGTTAGTTAAAAGAAAAAAGATTAAAAAGAAATAATAATTTAATAATAATAATAATAATAATAATTTATTATAGCCAACTTAAATTTGTCATATCTCAGAAGAAAAAAAATAATTAAACAATTTCATTCTGTTTCCAACCTGAATTTCAGATTTTTTTCTTCCAAAAAAAAATGTTTTGATTATTTTTCTCTGCCATATAAATGCCATCATTTTTGGCCAATTTAAACCACTGAGTTTTCCAGAAATCCAGCTCAAAAATTGGATTTGATTTTAGATTTGGTCATTGTCACCAGAACTTCACATACTGTTTTTCACTCCAAACTGAGGAATGAGGATGAGCTCAGCTGGCAGTTGCAGAAAAGAGTCCCTGAACTCTGGTTTTCCCAGAAAAATGTTCTGTGCTGATTCCAGAGAATCAATTGTTGCCACCTTCTTGACTGGTAAATGCAGGACAACACAATATCATGAGTACTTTAAATGGCATTTGACACCAGAATTAGCTGCTCTTCTCCACTGACTTTAAAAGAATATTTATGAAAATAAACAGCAAAGCTCACCTGAACCCTATAATTCAATAAAGGTAAATTCCTACCCTGTAGGGCTGAATCAGGGTGTTGGCATAACTTGAAAAATCCCACACAAACAATGAAAAGCACCAAAAAAAACCAAACCCCAAAGCACAGAAAAACAGAATAAAAGGTTTGACTTTCATTTTAGGAACAAAGAGGTCTATTTGATCCATCTGCACTAACAAACAGCTTAAGTGCAGGGTCAGTTTGAAGTGGTTCATCCAAAAGACTTTTACAGATCATGGGCTCTATATATGAACTGGTTTTATCCAGCTCCAGGACAATGAAAAGCTGGAAAAGACTTACCAACTCCATAACAGCCTCTCCTGACTTCTGAAAATTGTGGCCTGACCTACTTCATGGGACAGGTTATTAAATTCTCCCAGCAGTTCCTATATCTGCCCAACAGCCAGAGCTTCTGCAGTAATTCTCTTTTGAAATAGTCCTGGCCTTTTCAGAAAGATCCAGCTGATAGAAAAGGGAATCTATTCCCATGGTTATTTATCCTAATAACCCACGTTTGGCCAGCATTTTTAGTTTGATAATACTTATGCCTGGCTCCCAGGCCCTGGATTTGGATCTGATTTCATGCAACAAATGAAAAATCGCCCAAACCACTGAGCTGTTCTAGATCCTTCTTCTCCTCGTGGATTTTATTGAAGTTATAGGTTCACAGAAACATTTAGGTTGGAAAAGACCTCTAAGATCTTTGAGTCCAACCACTAACTCATGTCCCTAAGTGCCACATCTCCAAGTTTTATAAATCTCTCCAGGGATGGTAACTCCACACTTCCCTGGGCAGCCTGTTCCAGAGTTTGACAAACCTCTTGACATACAAATTTTTCCTAAATCTCCCTGGCACTACTTGAGGCTATTTCCTCTTATTCAGTTTAGCATTGAATGATAGACAATTGTCCCCTGTCCCAGCACTACCTTGCAGGGGAAAGGAACCTTCTTTATATCCAATCTAAAACTATTCCCTGTCAATTTGAGGCCTTTCCTCCCTTATCACTCCAGATTCCTGTAAATAAATCTCTCCATCTTCCCCATAGGCTGTGCTCAGGTACTGGAAGGGTCACCCCAAAGCCTTTTCTTCTCCAGGCTGCACAATCCCAATTCTCTCATTTTTTTCATTTTTTTTTCCACGGCAGAGTTGCTCCATCCCTCTGATCAACGTGGCAGCAGTTTGTGCCTCCAGTTTCTAATGGGGATGTCACTCCTGAGCTGGATCCCTCCCTCACTAAATGGGATGTGAAGGAGCTTCTCCTGGATGCTCCACAGAGCCTGACACCACCAGAACTTTGCTTTTTAATTGTTTGGTGTGATCCCTGTCAGCCCAGGGCATCCTGGCTGTGCTCAGCTGAATCAAGCTCTTCCCCAGAGCTGCTCCCCTCCGTCCCAGCCCTGTCACCTCTCATTAACACCTTCCCAAAGGTAATCCAGGCAGACACAGCCATCCCAATGCAGGTCAGTGCCATGGAACAGCAGGATTCATTAGGAACGAGCACTGGAGAAATGGGGAGAGACTTCAGAGCACACCTCATGCATCTCTAATGGGTTTGCTTGCCAAAAGGAATGACAGCTTTGATGGAATCGTGCTTTTCTTTTTTTTCTTTTTTTTTCCCCCTTTGGAACACTGAGTCCCAGACTCTGAGCACAGCACAACTCCTTCCACGGGCTCTGAAATGGAGATGAAAGCAAATTGTTAATCAATTGTGGGCTAGCCAAGGCACCGTGCTGAGAGGCAGCTGGGGTGGCACCAGGCTCTGATTTTCCTCTGGACTTTCCAGAATGAAAGTTTATCTTTTAACGAGGCAGCAAGAAACAGGAGCTGACTCTTCCCTGCTCTGCTTTCCTGGAGCTCTGTGTCCAGTTTTGGGATGTGGAGCTGCTGGAATGAGTCCAGAGGAGAACATGGAGATTGTCCATGACCTGGAGCCAGGCTGGGAGAACTGGGAATGTCCAGCCTGGACAAGGGAAGGCTCCAGGGAGAGCTCAGAACCTCTTCCAGTGTTTAAAGGGGCTCTAAGAGAGCTGGAAGGGGAATTTAGGAAAGGGTCTGAAGTGCCAGGACAAAGACAAACAATTTTGAAGTGAGGAAAGGTAGGTTTAGATGAGATATTAGGAAAAAATCCTTCCCTGTGAGGGTGGTGTTGTTCTGGCACAGGTTTCCCAGCAAAGCTGTGGCTGTCCCATCCCTGCAAGTGTCCAAGACCAGGTTGGATGGGGCTTGGAAAAACCTGGGATAGTGGAAGGTGTCCCTGCTCATGGCAGGGGGTGGAATGAGGTGATCTGGAAGGCCTCTCCCATTCCAAACCATTCCATGATCCTGTGATTCTGACAGGGAACCCATAGCTGCTTGTGGAGGAAATTCTCTTTCCAGTTATAGCCAACCTCGATTCCAAAGTTCCCGTGCTGCTTTCAAAAAGTGATAAGGAAAGAGGAAATTACATATTTATAAAAACCTAAGAGTTCCTGTGGATAATTCTGAATTCTTTAAACTTTCACACTGGAAAATTTCAAGGAAACCTCTCTTGCTCTGGAGTGACAAGGATCCAAAACAAACCAGGCTAATGAGGCCAAGCCAATAAAGACATGGAAAAATTTGAAATTCTTCATCTATAATTCATTAGGGTCATGTCATCCCATCGAGTCCTCGGACAAAGACGTGTCCCCAGTTGGGATTTCCTTGCAATATTTTAGATCCTTTTGGAATTGTTTGCTGAGCAGTTGGGCTCTGAGTTGCAGGGATGTAGAATTTGGAGGGTTGGGAGCCTTTTCTTAGCGAGGCTGGGGTAGAGGATTTGTTCTTAGGCAGCTAATGAGTGTCTGGGGACATTTTAAAGTGTCCCTGTGGCCTGAAAGGGACCCATTTACCCAACAGCTCTGAAAGGGCTTTATCAGGCAGGAACAACCCAAGCAATTAGCTATTTCTCATTAAAATGCACCCCCTGAGTGCAATTAAAGGCCGAGGGGCTGCCCGGGATTCAGCTGCACTCAGTGCCCACACCCAACCCCTGTTCAAATCTCCAGCAGCTTTCTCTCCCAGCTGTCCTGCCCAAGCCCGGGATTTTGCTTGTTATTCCTGATTTCCTTATTCAGAGGACAATGCTCAGAGCTGTTTCTCTGTCTTTGTTTGAAGGACACCCTGCCTAAATTCCTGACCCCCAAGATGCTCTCCTGCCTCCAACTGCATATTTGAGTCACCAGCATGTCAGGATCTCACAGGGTTTTTTTTTTTTCTCTGAGGCTGGAGGACCCCCACACTTGCACTATTTGAATTTTTTAGTGCTAACTAGTGAGATGGACTCTAGAAAATTATAATTTCTGTCTTCAGGTTTAGACAGAGCTCAAATCTCCTCGTGGGTCTGCACCAGAAGAACAGGGCATCCTTTTTTCATGTTTGCAGATTGCTTTGAGTTGTCTGTCTGTAAAACATGTCTTGGGGAGAAAAGAGGAAGCCTTGGATGAATTACCTACTTGGAAACAGGGAATAAAACAGTAAGCTACAGCAAATGCTGCCAGTCCCCATGTTCAGCACCTGTGAATGATGAATTTGTGATTCATCTCCAATCCATGTGCAGAAAGGTGTTGTAAGATTCTATTGCTCAGCTAGACCCCAAACAGGGGGCAAACCCAGGCATTTCCAAACATGATTCATCTCTCAGCATTAACTGGTTGCTTTAGCATGAGAGGAATTAAAAAGGGAGCTCGGGGTGGCTCCATTTGAAGAATCTCGTTCCATGGTACAGAGGCACAACAGCACGCGGGCAAAACTAAATGCTGCTGTAAAATCTGTGATGATATCTGCAATAATAATAGATGCTAAACTGATTTCTCAGTCCTGTGGCTGCTCCAGTTTGCATTCCCATTGTTTATCTCCAAACAGCCTTTGTGGAAAGCCTGGCAGAAGATGCAAGGAGATCTGCATACAAAATTATAGAATCACAGAATATCCTGAGTTGTGAGGGATCCACAAGGATCATCAAGGCCATCTCCTGGTCCTGCACAGGACACCCCTAAGAATCCCACCCTGTGGCTCAGTGCTGTCCAAATGTTTTTTGAGTTCTGTCAGGCTTGGTGCTGTGACACTCCCCTGAGGAGTTCCCTGTTCCAGTGACCAACAACCCTCTGGATGAAGAATTTTTTCCTGATATCCAAGCTAAACCTGTTCTGAAACAACTTCAGGCCATTCCCTTGAGTCACCAGAGAGAAGAGATCAGTGCCTGCCCCTCCTCTTTCCTTCATGGGGCAGCTGCAGACCCCAACGAGGTCTCACTTCAACCTCCTCAGCTGAACAAACCAAGTGACCCAGCAGTTCCTCCTGTGCCTTCCCCTCCAGACCCTTCACCATATTCATGGCCCTCCTGTGGTGTCAGGAAACCACAAACACCAGAGGTTTATGTCCAAAAAGGAGAGAGAGGAGTCCTTATATTTTATTCAAATAAAGGGAGAGGCCATGGGGCATTCTCTTGGGGTCTCTCAAATTTTTGGAGGATGAAGCCTCCCTTTCATCCTAATTTCCCAATCACAATTCCCTCTCTCTTTGCCCATTGACTGAGGTACTTGAGAGGTACAGACTTCCTGGAATGTCTGATACCTGAGATTCCCCTCTAATGTATAACCCTCCCTTTTAGTTTTTAATTCTTATGGAATTCATGGTTTCCCCCCATTGTTTCTTTCATCTTTCAATATCTAATTTAGTTTATCAGCAAACCTACAGTTTGTTTGTAAAGGCAATTTTTCTTTTTCCATTCATCAATCAGTGGAATCCTTCCCATTGTTTCTTTTATCTCTCAGTGCTGGTCTTATCTACCAGCAGACCCAGGGCTTGTTTGTAAATACAAATCCCTCATTTCTCTCACATAGTCACTCTACTTCCTTTCTATTCCTTAAATTCATGTATAGGCATTTCTTAAAACCTGCTTTGAGAAAGTTATTCACAGCTTTGCAAGACTCTCCAGAGCAGACTTCTCCAAACTATCACTCCAAAGGTTCTTATCCATATCAAACATCATTTTTGTGGATAAAAGGACCTCACTCCTTATAACAAAAAGGACTCACTACTCACTGCTGCCAAGAACCCAAGTTCATCAGGACTGGGTCTCTTTTCCCCCTCAGTTTTACACAATTAAGAACTTTTTGATGGCTCTGCTCTGAGTCTTGGCACTGACTCAGTGGGGTGGATCTGTCTGTGGGGCCTCCAGGACACCAGCAGGAAGAGCATCCCTGCACCGGCATTTGTGCCAAGGCTGTCCCAACAGGGATGGCCAGGGAACACTGTGTGAGCACAACTATCCCTCCACAGGAGATGAACACACGGACTCTTCCGGCCAGCTTGTGTCATGTAATCCTGGAATGGTTTGGGTTGGAAGGGGAACCAGAAAGATCATGGACAGGGACACTTCTAATTAGACCAGGTTGCTCCAAGCCCCATCCAACCTGGCCTTGGACACTTCCAGGGATGGGGAAGGCATAGCTTATTTTGGAAACTTGTGCCAGGACCTCCCCACCCTCTCAGAGAAGAATTTCATCCCAATATCCCATTTAACCCTTCCCTTCTCCAGCCTAAATCCAGCACCTCTCCCTTCTCACGTTGAACTGAGCCAACCCCCCTGTTTTTTGCCTTCTCATGCCTTTAAAACCTTGAACTCCTGTTTATTTACCATCAGCTGTTCTGTTTAACTGCAGCACTGCCATTTCCTCTCTGCTGTGCACTGGGATTCCTTTCCTGGCATGCAACAACCCATTCTTTCTTTCTTTCTGCTGTTCCCTGTGCCAAGTTATTTCCCATTACCTCTCCCTCTACTCCCCCGTGGTGATTCTTCCACTGGAGATCAGCCCCACTCCCTGGGTCTGGACTTTATTGAATGAATCTCTCCGAAGCTGTTATCAGTGCTCGTGAATATTCATGAGCCAAGCACTGCTCAGGAGCTCCAAGGGAGGGTGACAGTGCCAGTCAGCAGCTGCTGCTGAGATGGATCCCAGCCTTCAGCTATAATTACACACAGAGATGGGCTGTCAGAACAACCCTCACTCATGGATTAGGGTATTCCTGATTTTTCAGGCTTGAAGAGGGAATTCACTTATCGCCAGCAACAGTATTTCAGGCTTGATATTGCTCCCCTCACAAAAGCAGCGCTGTCTGTTGCATGCTAAACATCACAGCAATAACACAGTGAAAATAGAAAGAGTGCAGCCAGGGATGGGGCAGCTGCCTGCAGTGAAATGGAGTGATAAGAATTGACTGAGGCACTGCTGGGCTCAGCTAGTCATCAATAAATTACTACAGTCTCCCTACACCAGCAAATGATAAGATCTGAAAACAAATGTAAGCAATATTGATTTTTTTTTTATTATTATTTGTTAAGCCTGGAGGATTCACAGCAAGGCCTAAATCCCAGCCCTCAGTGCCTTGGGAAGTTGTTAAACATTAATAACCCTGGGAAACAGCATTCTAGGGAAGGCCATGGGCATGCTACATCAGGATAAAGACCAGCAGTCCAACTGGAAATCAGCTTTGCGTTCAAGGGAAGGATGGCAGATGTTTCATTTCTGGGCTAAGACTTGAAAATCTTCACCTCTACTCTGTCATCTTATTCTCAACCAAATCACTTGTTGCACTCCAGCTTGGTTTGTTTATTCATTTTCTGTGAGAGAAGCAGCAGGAGCTTCCCACTCTTTCTTCAGATTAAGGGCTTGGAGCAGCCTGGTCTAATGGATGGTGCTCCTGTTCCATGGCAGAGGGGTGGAATTTGGTGATAATCAACGTCCCTTCCAAGCCAGATGAGATGATCTTGAGGGTCCCTTCATACCCAAACCACCCAGTGATGTTATGATTATAGTAATTTCACAATTATAAGCTGCACCTGAATATAAGCCGCAACTTTTTTTTGTTTGTTTGTCTGGTTTTTTGTTTTTTGTTTTTTGTTTTTTAAAGCGAGGATCCATGTGTAACAAAGTAACAAATTAGTAAAAGAATTGCACCAGAGCGGGGTTTGGGGTCAGGTGCTCAAGTTGCAACAGCTTTCATAGACCAGAGAAGCCTTTAAAGGCAGCCCCAGGTGCCCTCCCCAGCCAGCTCTCACTTCCGGGTTCGCATTTCACTGGGATTTGTCCTAGATAAGCCACACCTGAATATAAGCCGCACTACTGGGGTAGGCTGGATTCTTCAATGAAAAAGGTGCGGCTTATAATCGTGAAATTACTGTAAATAAAAAAGCAAAACCAAGATTGTGGCTGCCTTTGGCACAGGACACCTCTCTGTGCTGCCAGCTCTCCTGCTCTGGTTGCTGCCTCTGGCATCATAACCAGGAGAATTTTGGGCTTCCAAAACCTCCTCTATCTTCTGTAACTGGATTTTTGATCCAGACCTGATTCTTTACCCAGTGGGTGGTCAGGAGCTGGAATGGACTCCCTAGGGAAGTGATCACAGCACCAACTTTGCCAGAGCTCAGGAAGTGTTTGGACAACACCCTCAATTATGTGGGTGATTTTTGGGGTGCCTGCAGGGCCAGGGGGTGGAATTGATGAAGCTTTTGGGTCCTTTCCAACTCAGGATAATCTAATAAAACAATCTCCTTAAACACCCTCCTATCCAAAAGATGTGTATGAGAAGCATTTTGGCTTCAATAAAAAAGAAAAAAAACAAAAAAAAAAAGCACAGGAATTTCACAATTATAAGCCGCACCTGATTATAAGCCGCACCTCCCGGTAGCTGGGTAGACCATGGGATTTGTCCATATGTAAGCCACACCTGAATATAAGCCGCACTTTTTTTTTTTTTTTTTTTAAAGTGAGGCTCCATGTGTAACAAAGTAACAAATTAGTAACAGACACAAATTTTTGGTGTGAGGTGCTCAAGTTGCAACAGTTTTCATAGACCAGTGAAACAGGGCTTCAAAATCTGGAAATACTCATGAGGAAAACTTGGATTCTCTTCTCTGCACCATGAGGATTGGACTAAGTTTGGTGTGGGGTGCTCACCTGTGCTGGCTGAGTAAGGATCCGACAGCAAGTGGTCTGAGAATGGTCTTCAATATAAATTGAATTGGATTCTGGCAGGGACCATTGGTTCAGCACTGTGTGGATTGCAAATCTGAGTAGCCAGGAGTAGAATTCAGAGTGGGTAGAAGCCCTGAGGTCAGACTCATTCTGAATTCAACTGCTGTACCCAGGTTTGATAATGGACAGAGATAAACCTCTCATCTCTGAGTGATTTACACCCTTCTAAGAAGGACTGAGCCAAAGGTGTGTTCCAAGCAAGAACTGGGAATGAGTCACCACAGTGAGTGAAAGGAATGAGGTAATTCCTGCCTGGTTTGACCGCGGGCCATCAGGCTTTGGATGTCACAGCTCAAACCTGACTCTTCTCTGAGTCAGACCCAGGGATAAAGTAAAACAGAGCAGTTTAAGGCGCCTTTGTGGTGCTTCCAGTGAATTAACAAACCAAAACCAGCAACTCCACACTGCCTTGGATGGCACAGCCCTACTGCTGATTGTACTGGTGGAGAGGCAAAGGGGGAATGTGATATTTCAGGTTTCTTGTCCTGGTGCTCTGCTCTTTCATGGTCTTTTCTTTTTTTTGAGGATGTATTTCTGTGTCATCATGTCAGTCTGGTCCAGAACTACTTAATTTTGAATTTTCTAGTAAACAAGCAGAGAAAATGTGTTCACACAAAGCTGTCTGCCCTCGCTTCAGTGGTTCAGAACCATCCTTGATCTCCTTTTCCTGCTAAAGGTCTGATCTGTATTTCATTTAAGATTTACCTACTGTCAGATGGAAGTGTCCTTGATCTCACCAAGCCTTCCAGCTTTGCCTCACTCTGTGTGACAAAGATGTTGGGAGAAGGTTCCGTGCCACAAACAGGACACAGAGATTTTGTGAATGATTAAAAATAAATTTATTGCTAATAAAGTGTCTAAATATTGCCAATGTAATACCTAATTTATAAGTCTGTCATATAATTACAACGGATTATTTTATAATCAGGTTGTGGTTGCATCTTGAGTGCTGTGTCCAGTTTTGGGCCACTCACTTCAGGAAAGACATTGGGGGGCTGGAGTATGTCCAGAGAAAGGAACAGAGCTCGGGAAGAGTCTGGAGCACCAGGGGGAGCTGAGGGAGCTGGGAAAGGGGCTCAGGATGGAGAAAAGGAAGCTCAGGGGGCCCTTCTGGCTCTGCACAACTCCCTGATGGGAGGGTGAAGCCAAGGGGCTCAGCCTCTTCTCCCAGGACAAGAGGAAATGGGCTCAAACCACACCAGGGAGGTTCAGGTTGGACATCAGGAGGAATCTCTTAATGGGAAGGGTTTGTCAAGCATTGGAATGGGCTGCTCAGACAGGTGGTGGAGTCACCATCTCTGGAGGTGTTTAAATAAAACCTGGACGTGGCACCCAGTGCTTGGTGGCGTTTAGCCTCCAGTTGGATTTGATGATCTCAGAGTTCTCTTCCAACCCAGTCGTGTCCATGGCTCTGTGCTGCATTTCTGACTTGCCCAAACCATGACCCACAGCTGCCGAGATGCTGAGGGCACGTTCTATCTCCCACAGGCTTTTCCTGGCTCACACCCATTCAAACCTTTCCTCCCTGCAGCAGAAGATGCAGTTTGTGAATCATCCCCCAGCCCTGGCTTGTTTCCCCAGTATTTACAGCCCTTCTACTCTTTGCAGCCCTCCCCCAGAGCACCTCTGGTTATGAAATAGCTGCTGCTGATTCTTTTTCCCTGAGAAATAATTCAAGCCCAGAGGGGTCTCCTGGCACCCAGTAGGAAACATTGCTGCCTAAAAAGCAAATCTAAATGCAAATTTAGACCCATTTCAGGTCTCTCCCTGCTGGCAGAAGCAGGCAGATCTCACTTCCTCTCTTCTCTCCATTATAAAACCACGATGAGAATTTGCTAGACATCTCCAGTGAGAGCCTGGGAAGAGGGAATGGGGGTAAGATTTTCCTTGTCACAGTTTTGTTTATTAACAAACAACATTTATTTCTTACTGCCAGGTGGGATGCTCTGCTGGGGAATTAGGACAAGGGGGAGTGGCTTTAAGCTGGAAGAAAATAGATTTAAACTGGATATTAGCAACAAATTGTTCCCTGTGAGGGTGGTGAGGCCCTGGCACAGACAATTTTTTGACATCCCATCCCTGGAAGTGCTCAAGGCCAGGCTGGGAGACTTGGAGCAACCTGGGTTAATGGAAGGTAGAGGTTTGGAATGAGATGATCTTTCAGGTCCTTCCAACCCAAAACATTCCATGACTTTATGATTTTACGAACTTTTATGACTTTCTATGACTTTTCCCACCTTAGGTCTGGCCTTGCTGAATCGTCCTTTGCCTTCCTCCTTTGCTTGGCATTGCTTGGTCTTTGCTCCCCGTGTGGCACTGGTGGGAAGAAGGAATGAACTCTGTATTTTGCCCTCAACTTTTCCTGGAAAGAAGACAAAACCACTGAGTTTCCACTCAGTGCTGATGTCCAGACTTGCCTTTCTTTTCTGGATCAGCTTTAACCTGATGCAGAGTCTAAGCCTTTAGACCATGCTTAACAGCAGGAGGTTTTTTCTCTGTGGCTGAAGAATCACAAAGGCCTGAGTTTAGGACAAGATTTTTTGATCGTAAGAATGGATAATTTTTCTCTCTGTGGCTTTCCTTTTGGGAAGGTCAAAGTATTCTTTTTCCTCCTTCTTCCTTTGATGACCTTACTTATCCTCACGTACCTTGACAGGAAACAGGCCCTGATGAGTTAAAGAACATGGTAAAAAAGTAATAGGTATCTGCCTAAAAAGCCAAGTAAGCAGAATTTAGACATTTATATTCAAGAATCTTTTTTATAAGAGTCTTGCCTGACTTGTGAGCTTGAGCTATGAACTTGAAATATCTTAATACTGAGGTTCTGCTGTCTGCAGTGCATTGTTCACCTAATTCTGAGCTAATGAGAAGTGAAAGCACCACCCACATTAGCTGAGACCCAGAAGAAATGGTCTTGTGTTGATAAGTTTGAGTTTTGTGAAGTATTTGAGCTTCCAAGGGGTGGCACAGAGGAGCAGCTGTGCCTGCACAGTAATATCTCCTGTGACCAGCTGATAAAAGATGTAAACAGACCTTTGTTTTCAGAGATATTGAACTTTTCAGAGGGAAGAAAAATCTCTTCCATGCTCAGCTCTAGAGGCAGGGAGTTCAAAACAACAAGCTTTAGTCTCAGACTGGAATGCTGGTTTTGTTTATCTTGGTTGCAAAAGACAACAAAAATTTTTAAAAGTCAATTCTGAGTGAAAGGTTTCTTTTCCCCCTTGTGGCATTAAAAAATCATAACCTAACTCAGCTAATACACACAGGAACCAAAATATGTAAAATGGAATTAAAAAGGAAAGGTTCAAACGAGTTAGAGACAGGAGTTCAGCAGTTTGGGAAGCAGATTGTCCCAGAGCCCTGGTGCCAAGCAAGAAACCTTGGGAAGAGGTCTCTGCCTTGCTGCTCTGGGATTTGTTGGGTGTCTGACCCACACCAGTATGCTGGCAGCTATTCCCTTTCTTGTTTTCCATGTGTTTTCGTGGCTACTGTCCATGCACAAGAGGTTGGAGGGTGTGTGATGGTTTGTGGCAGGAAAGTACAGTAATTTCACAACTATAAGGCGCACCCTTTTGACTAAAATTTTGATCAAAACCCGCAAATGCACCTTCTAAGCTGGTGCGCCTTATGTATGGACAAAGTTTGGAAATTTGCCAGCCTGGAAGTGCGAGCCACGAGGGCAGAGCCGCTGCAAGGGCAGCCGTGGCAGCCGGTGCTGGGGGCAGGAGTGCCGGGGCCCGCAGCACAGGGAGGGCACCTGGGGCTGCGTTTAAAGGCTGCGCCAATACGTGAAAAATGTTTGCAAATTGAGCTCCTGCCAGTAAACCCCACAATCGTGAGATTCCATTACTCATTTGTTACTTTGTTGCAGCAGATCCTCCCTGAAAAGAAAAAAAGTGCGCCTTATAGTTGATGTGCTTTATGTATGGACAGAGTTCGGAAAATTGCCGGCAACCCAGAAGTGCGCCTTATAATCCGGTGTGCCTTATAGTTGTGAAATTACTGTATTTGGCATTGTGCCATCAGCAGGGAGCAGGGAGGACTTGGGTGAGATGCCAAGTCCTGCATCCCAAACTCCTGAGATCCTCAACAAACTCCATCCTGAGAAAATCAACATTCCTGGCAATGAGCATTTGCATCCCAGAAAATAAGAAGAGTCCCAGGAAACCTCAAGAGAAGCACAGCAGGTTGAGGGAGGTGATTCTGCCCCTCCACTCTGCTCCTGTCAGACCAGCCTGGAACACTGTGACAGCTCTGAGGTCCCCAGAATATGGATGTGGAGCTGCTGGAGTGAGGATGGAGTGCAGAGGATTCCGCCAAGTTGATGCCAGGGCTGGAGCCAGGCTGGGAGAGTTGGGAATGTCCAGCCTGGAGAAGAGAAAATTCCAGGGAGAGCTCAGAGCCCCTTCTGATGCCTAAAGGGGTTCCAGAAAAGCTGGAGAGGGACTTGGGACAAAGGATGGAGGGACTTGGGACACAGGGAATGGCTTTAAGCTGAAAGTGGGCAGGTGGGCAGGGCTGGATGGGACATTGGGAAGGATTTTTAGTCTGTGAGGGTGGTGGGGCCCTGGCACATGGAAGCTGTGGATGCTCCATCCCTGGAAGTTCTCAAATTCTGCTTGGACAGGGCTTGGAGCAGCCTGGGATAGTGGAAGGTGTTGGAACAGTGTGATCTTGAAAGTCCCTTCCAACTCAAACTATTCTGCAATTATCTGTAAACATTCTGCATTTCCCACCTGCATTTCTTAGCTCTTTCAAGTGGAGATTTAAGAAAGGCTTCGTGTTTGTCACTGCAAAATACAGAGGCGTACAAACACAAGTGTACAAACACAAAGGAAATATTTCCATAAGGAGAATGATCCCAAAACAGGGCTACAGGAAGGAGCATCTCTTGGGTGAGTAGCAGGGATGAATCCTTTCTATTGTTTCTCTCTCCATTTTCAGACCATAATTTTATCATTTGTTGGGCTGGCCTGACAAAGTAAAGCTCTGAGAAAATTATATTGCCATGAACACATCTCACTGTGATATCCAGAGTGAGCCAAGGGAATGCACAAACCTTGTGCAAGACCCCTGAGATGGGATGGGGGATCTTGAGCCTCAAGTGAAGCGAGGAAGATGAGGGGAAACATCTTGTAAGGAACTCAGACAGTGATGGGGAAGAGATTCTGTGAATGGAGAATTTCAGGAATAGCTTGGGTAGAAACTGGAGTTGGAAGCAGTGACCATCTCTGAAGGGCAAGGGCAACCCATCCCATTTTGGGCTGGCTTCCAAACAAAACCCAAGCTTTGTAGAGAAATCAGGAGTTTCTGATATGTCTATGAGACATCGACTTAATTCATGCAGCTGAAGCAGCACCTCTGGTTCCTTCCTTGCCCTGTTTCTGGGATTTACAAGTTCAAAAGATAAAGACAAATAAGCTGTGTTTATGAATGAACCACAGGGCAGTTTTGACCATTAAAGGTCTGAAAAAGGGAACTGTGATGCTGCACCACTGTAAAGCAGAGAAGTGAGAGCAATGTTTTCATATTTACACAAGCTGGGAATTTGTTTGGAATATCACAAACCAGTCCACTCCCCTTCACTCAGGAAAGATGGTGCAACATGAAATCCATGCAGGCATGAAAGGAAAACCTGCAAGGACTGTCAGAGCTAAAGAAGAGTTTCTTTTAATAGAAAAGCCTGGAAGAGCCTGGCTGGAGCTGGAAGCTGAGTAGGAGTGGGCCTGGTCTGCAGACTCTGCCTCCAGACAAGCAGCAGGAAGGCGGACGAGTTATTTTAGCTGCAGGATGAAGCTGGCGCCAGGACAAAGAGCTAAAAACTCATCTCAAATGAATGTTGGCTGGAAAGGAAAATATTTCTAAGCATGAAAGGCAAAGAAGGTTTTGGAACAGCCTCCCAAACGCCCACCAGGTTTGGGATGGGTTTGAGATCCACGTGTGAGCAAGACTATGGAAAAACCATGGAGCTCGAGGAGCAGAAAACTCTGTCAAGTCATACTTGTCTGAGAAAGACATCCTGGCTACTAAAACTAGGAGAGGAGAGTTTTAGATGGGATATTAGGAAGAAATTCCTCCCTGTGAGGTTGCTGAGGCCCTGAAGCTGCTTCATTCCCGGAAGTGTTAATGGCCAGGCTTGGAGCAACCTGGTCTGGTAGAATTTGTCTTGTTCATGGCAGAGGGTTTGGAACTGGATGATCTTGAAGTTTCCTCTCAATCCCAACCACTCAGGTATCTAAGTCAAATCAGGCTGTAAATGCACTGGAGGAATCCTCGGGGATTTGGGAATTCTCTCTTGTATGGTTCCTGCTCTCTGGCCTTGTTCCACAGGACATGAATCCTTCCCCAGGGCCGCCTCCATTTCAGTGCTGGCTGGGCACATGTGAAGATAAAGAATTTTCCTTTGGAAAATGTCCTGGAGATGTGCAAATAAAACCAAGGTTTACTTCAAACATATGAGCATTCACTTGAGGAGTGGTTGAGCATTGAGCAGATTCCCAGGGGAAGGAGTGGAGCCACCATCCCTGGAAGTGTTTAAAAAACAAGCAGATGTGGCATTTGTGGGGATGGTTTGGTGAGTGTGGTGGTACTGGATGGAAGGCTAGACTGGATGATCCTGGAGTTCTTTTCCAGTCTTCATGGTTCTATAATTTAGAGGCCACAATTTCCCCACTCATACCTCTGTGTGTTTACAGGATATAAACATCCCAATAGTGTTTTCACCATATTTGATTAGGGTTTTTATAATGCCCCCCCCTTTTTTTTTTCTTTAATGTAATCTAAATTCCATTTGTAATTTTGAAGGATGCTATTAACCCTGGCAGCCATAAAAACCTTTTATTTGTGAAAGGCCTGGGTGAACATTTCATGGCACTCAGGAGCACAGCAGGTTTGTCTCTTCAAGGAACACCCAAATAAGTCTCAGCACAATCTCTAATGTTCCTAGAAAACTTAAATTCTCCAATCTGAATGGTTTTAAAGTTGTCCCAAGGGAAATAACAGTAAAAGTGGCTCTCATTTAAGTTGACTGCAGGCTGGAGAATACCCCAAACAAAACAAAATTCCTGTCTGGGGAAGCTGGAGATGGGTCATTCACTGTCCTGTTCCTTTGGTAAATTGGCTTTTCAGTTGTGGTGGCCATAGGAAGAAATGAAGACTTTGCAAACACAGAATCTTGGAATGATTTGGGTTGGAAGAGACCATAAAAATCATCTCATTCCATGACATCTTGGACACCTTCCACTATCCCTGGTTACTCCAAGCCCTGTCCAACCTGGAGCAGCCACAGCTTCTCTGGGAAGCATCCACACAGCCAAGAATTCCTTCCTAATACTAATGTAAACCCATCTTTTTTGGTTAAAAACCATTCTTCTCTTTTCTGTCACTACATCCCTCATCCAAAGTTCCTCTCCGGCTCTCCTGGAGCCCCTTTAGGCACTGGAAGGGGCTTTGAAGTTTCCCTGGAACTGTCCCTTCTCCAGGATGGACATTCCCAAACCTCTCAGTTTGTCTGCAGAGGCTTGGTTAAGGCAACATAAGAGTTAAAAAAGTAAAATCTGGATTGTTAAAAGGAGGAACAAGGGTCACTCCCCATGTGACAAACCTGTAATTTGGTTGTTATTGTCTCCTGTGCAAAGATTCCATCCACCACCGCTACTCAAAAATGTGTTTGTGGGAGATGAAAATTTACATTCCTGTATCTATTTGTTATTTACTGAGGGGAAAAAAAAATCCCAGCTATGGATGGAGTTTTTCACTGCCCAGAGCT
Organism: Sialia sialis; assembly: GCA_009812075.1. Classification (NCBI taxonomy): domain Eukaryota; kingdom Metazoa; phylum Chordata; class Aves; order Passeriformes; family Turdidae; genus Sialia; species Sialia sialis. The sequence goes on from VRYO01001463.1 coordinate 896,784, forward strand.
TGGTGTTCATCATCATGAAATAGGGGAGCAGGGAAGGCAGAGGGAGGCTTTGTCTGCTCTATTTTGAGTTTTCACTTGGGGCTGGATGAATAACTCTGGAGTGTGGGATAAAATATCGAGTGTGAGGAGCCTTTTGTTCTCATACACCCTGCAGGAAGTCACACAATATTCCCTATTTGCAAACAAGGAGTAAGCACTTGATGAAACTCCCTAACAAAAAAAAGTGTTTGCTTTTTCGCACTACTGAGGAAAAGGGATCTTAGCTATGACTCCAAACAAACTGTAAGAAATAATTTTTCAGGGATTGAAGAGGCCTTTTTTCATCCAGGTTTTCATGCTAAGAGTTTGTATTTGTCAGAAATCTTCAAGTTTTGACTAAAACCAGGAAAGCCTTAGAATTGGAATGGAAAGATTTTGAAAAGAGAGAAGTATCACATTTTAAAGGTGAGCAGTTTTCATTTTTTTTGTAGATTTATCTAAAAATCACTTTGTTTTTCCAACATCTGAAAACATTCTGGGTGAAAAATATAAAGTGTTGTGGAAGGAAAGCTTTTTGATGGAAAGCCAGGAATGATATGTAAAGAAATACTAAAGAAGGATTGAGTTCTTTCCAAATAAAATTAATTCAGATTTTCTTTTCTTTTGGTGTTTTTCTTTTAATTCTGAATCCTTTTGATATGGGGAAACCTCCAGAAATATAAACTGGATTTACATATTCCCTCTTTAGTGTGTTTTCAAAAGTGAAATCTGGCTGACAAGCATTACAAGTGACAAATTAGCAAAGAAAATAAACCAATGTTCTTTCCACCCTCTATAAATAATTCCCTGGGATATGGAATGGAAATCTGTGAAATCATTTGCTGTAAATGTGAGCTCAGGACAGCGAACATAAAGGAAGATTTAGATACCATCCAGCATATGGACAAAGAGAAATCTCCATGGTGAAATATCCGTGCTAAGCAAAACCAGCCTGAGCTGGAATTTACCTTTCATGTGGCGACAGCCCAATAAATGTTAAAATGCAGCAGAAGCAGAAACAAAACAAATCACTGGGATCCAGATTTTCCCAAATCCTCTTCTCTTACAGATTAATTTATTAATTACACTATGAGAAACATGACAGCAGTGATTAATGTTTCTATAAGGAATGTAAAGTTGCGATTCCCCATCCCTGGAAGTGTCCAAGGCCAGGTTGGATGAAGCTTGGAGCAGCCTGGAAGGTGTCCCTGCCCATGGCAGAGGGGTGGAACAAGATGATCTTGAAGGTCCCTTCCAACCCAAACCATTCTATGATTTTCCCATGGATCAATTACTAATTCCATCAAATTTATGGAAGGCAGTAGAATTCAGAGTCCATGCCTTTCCAGGAGCACCAGGATGCACAAGCCCCAAAAATTGGTTCTTCCCTGTGTGGTACAAGTGAGAAACTACACCAAAACAGCTGTTGCTGCTCCCCAGGGAACTGTTCATCCAGCTGGGGAATTCAGGAAGAATTTCTGCATGGAAAGGGTGCTCAAGCATTGGAAAGGGCAGCCCAGAGAGGTGCTGGATCCCTGGAGGTGTCCAAGGAACCACTGGATGTGGACTGGTGACAAGGTGGGGATTGCTCACACTGGGCTTGAGGTCTTTTCCAACCTCTCTGGTTCTGGGATTCTCTGAATTGGGCTCCTGATGGAGCCCGAAAATTCCCTAGAGACAGCTCAGAGAAAAACTCATGCTTTTGATTGAGACAGAGCCTACAGGACAAGCCAAACCATGTGGAAAACCACCATTTTTCTCATGGAACTTTTCAGTGCAGACACTTTTTCCAGATGAAATGTAAAACTCTGAAGGACTGGGTAGAAGACTGAAAAATGTCAAGTGATGGTTTGGGATTGGAGTGGAGAGGAAGGAGTGGATATTAGGTTTGTTCATTCAAAAAAAGACAAATCCCCTGGAAGGAGACATTTCTCATGAAAATATCACTCCTTTGAAACAAGACAAAAAAGCTTTTTTGTCTGAGATAGAGATTGAGATCAGTCTGAAACTGGGGTTGAGCTGTGAATCCAAGACCTGTCTGAGCCACTGGAGGTGCACTGACTCACCTGACACCCAGGAGAAATCCCATAATTTCTAGATAGGGCTCTGAGCAGCCTGATTTAGTGGAATTGGATGATTTTTAAGGTGCCTTCTAACGCTTCTATAATTCTATAATTAATTCCCTGTTTCTACCTGATGTTCATCATCGTCTATAGCTGAGAGGAGCTGCAGTTTCTTTCTTGTGTGTCCAGAGTGGAGTTTGCCCAGTTTTGCTGGCCAAGAACACACAAAAAAAGGACATTAGCCTCTTTTCTCTTCTCATCCCATTTTACAGATGGTTACAATAAAATTCCTGAATTTTATGCATGCCCCATAAGCTCTGAAAATGAAAAGGATCTTTAGGAAAGCTGCCCTGGTGCATTGTATGGGATGAAAAGAGGAAAAGGTATTTTAAAAATTACAGCAGAAGTTCTGGGGGAAGGAGAACAGATTCCTCTTCTCCATCCTAATTAGGATTTGAGAAATCTCTGTGGGTTAATGAAGAGCAGACATGTTGCAATGTCACTTATCTACACGGCAATTTAAGAGCCTCCCTTTCTGGAAAGAGTTATTATGGGATATTAATGGCCAGTCTCAAAATCATAATGGAAAATGAATCCTCACATTGAAACTGAAGAGTGAGAAGGAGTTTTCTGGATGGATTAAAAAGGTGTTTAATACATAAACAGGCCAAAAAGAGAAAAAATAAGGAAGAAACAATAGGAAGAGAGTGAATAATTAACAAGAAGCACAAACCATCATCCCAGGAAGCACCAGAGCACCTGCTTGACCAGCAGTGTCCTTTCTCTAATGCATTTTCCCTAACAATATTTGCTCCTTTTCTTTTCAAAGATGAATTAATTGAGCTTAGATCTTAATTTAGTTGGTTTGGACCCTTTTCCATTTCCTGAAAGTGCATCTTTGCTTTCTGCCAGGGTTCCCTTTGAGGTGCTGTGTTTAATACTCTAAAATTCTCTGGACTGATCAGAATCACTGCTTTGGACTGTTTCCAGTTTGATCGTTGTTGTTTCCTCTGCTCCTTAGACAACAAAAAATCTTCCCTGTGAGGATGCTGAGGTCCTGGCACAGGTTGCCCAGAGAAGTTTTGGCTGCCCCATCCCTGGAAGTGTCCAAGGCCAGGTTGGACAGGGCTTGGAGCAGCCTGGGACAGTGGAAGGTGTCCCTGCCCATGGCAGGAGGTGGAACTGGGTGACCTTTAAGGTCCATTTCAACCCAAGCTTTTCTGTGATATCTGGAAAATTAGAGGTAAGTAGAGACAACTAAAAAAATTGTCAAGTTCCCAAACAACAATTATTATGTGTTTCTCATTTTCTTAAAATCTGGCAGCTGGGGAAGCAACATTTACTCAATATCATCCTCAAAGATTCAAGAATAAACTCTTTTATGATTTGGGGCTCTTTTTTTACCAACAATGAAAAAGAAAAATCATTCAGGGACTGTAATTCCTTGTACACTGAGTTTAATCCAAACAACAATTGAACATTAATTCCTCAGTTTGGATGTTCCTCTGTTCATATTCTTCTGTTCCAGTTTGGACTCTGCTGGGGTTTATCTGTGCCAACATTCCTTGCACCATGGCAATTTCCTGCTCTGGGAATTCCTTGGAAAGGCTTAGAATGGTGTAACATTACTAAGCCAATTGGGCTCATCTCAAAACAAGAGAGACTCCTACAGGCAGGTGGGATTCCCTGTTTACTGCAGTATTTATTCGCTGGC
>VRYO01001463.1:901578-929868 GCA_009812075.1 Sialia sialis
TGCGGCTTATAATCATGAAATTACTAATTCAGCACATTCTGCTTCGATTCACTGGCATAAAATAAAGATCATTAAGCATCAGGGCTCTAAGAGAAATAGAGAACTTCTTTCTCTGCAAGAAGTCACCCTCATACGTGGATTTTTTGGAGCACCGGTACTGGGGAAGCATCAAAATGATGCAGAGCTGGTGAACCAAGATATTTTGGGTTGCAACACTTGTCAAGGTCACGTTTGAAGATGCTGAGCAGGCAGCCAAAAGTGTCACTCGGTGACAGCCCCCCAGCAGTGCCAATGACACACCAAGAAGAGGAAACAGAATTGGGATCACTAAAAATAGAGCTCTCCTGCCATAAATGCCGGATTTATTTCCTTTGTAGGAAGGATGGAGCCAGGCTCTGAAGGTGCCATCTCTCTTGATCTTCTGTTCAAAGCAACCAGGGGGATATTTTTGTTTGGTTTGATGTTTGCTTTGAGTAAAAATAAACTGGAATAGGAACACTGCTGCTTGTTTTGACAAGTGGGTATGGTTAGAGAGATACAGAAAGATGAGAGCACGAGAAACAGCTCCTTGTTTGGGCATCTTAAATCCTCTTATCTATTGTGGGAATTGTTCTTGGAAATGGTCTTTGGCTGTCAAAATAAAGTAGATTGGCTTCAAAAAGAAGCTTTCATTGAGACCAATTTGCACAGAACGTGGCAGGTGAGGCTCAGGCACAGGTTTGTGCATGTCCCATGCCTGGAAGTGTCCAAGGTCAAGGTGGATGTGGTTTGGAGCAACCTGAATGTCAGAGAAGGCGCTGAAAGATGTCCCAGCCCAGAGCAGGGTGATGCAAGGTCCCTTCCAACCTAAATAAATTCTCTGTTCTCAGCACTTCTCAAGGCTCTTTTTCAATTCTCATGGCCCTGACACAAGCTCTGATTTTTGTTTCTCTGCCGAGTTCTTTTGAAGATGGAATTCTGAGGATTCAGGGGAGGCTTCTCCAAGCCAACAGATTCTCCAAGTGGCAGATTCCCAAAAAAAAGAGACACAGCTCAGTGAGCTCCAGGCTGTTGGGCTCAAACTCTCAGAGAGTTTGGTCTAGAAGTCCCCTGCCCAGCCAGGAGCTGCTTTTTAAAGATTTCCAGTTAGAGATTTTAAATATGTGAGAAGCTGAGAAGCAAAATCTGTGTTTAGAACCAGAAATCAGCAAAAATAGTTACTTAGAACTTGCCAGAGGTTTTCAAAAATATCAGAGTGTGGGAAGAAGAGAGGAAGGGAGGAAGGAAGGGAGGAAGGAAGGAAGGATTAGGAAGGAGGGATTATGAATGAAATCTAAACCTGCCTCTGAAACACTGCAGGAACCAAAGCAGTTTCTGCAGTGAATCATTATTTTTATGTGAGATCAAAGGGCAGATTTCACCTCCTGGTGTCTCACATGGACTGGAGCATGGAACAGATGAGCCTCTAGTGCAACACAAAAGAAACTAAAATAAGAAAAAGCAAAGCTCAAAAAATCTGCCAATTAAGAGTGAGCACAAATGTACCAAGTTATTCAAATGGTGGGGATCCATGGGGATATTTATATAAATATTATATAAATATTATATAAATATCACCAACACTTTTTTCCTTGAGCAAACAAGTTTAATTGCCCTGGGGCTGTAACGAGATCATTCAGATCCTTTCCTACCCAAACTGTTCTATGATTCCATGAACTTTCAGGATCTCTATCAACATCATCCCTGAAGGTTTTTCCATCTATTCCTCAGTCTTCCCCATTCCCTAATTCAAAGAATTATTACTGGGTTACAAAAATCAGATTCTTATCCTACCACTATTAAAAACCTTAAATAACAGCTCCTGTTTTGCCCTTGGCTCACAGTTATAAAGAACAGACTTGGCACATTGAGTTTAAATAAGAATAAACAGATATCACTCATCCTGAGAATATCTCAGAGCAGGACAATGGTCCAGATGAGCAAGGAGCTGGTGATAAGATATCTGGAAGGATTTGGAGAGGCCTTTCAGTGCCAATTTGATGGGTCCTAGAGTCAGAGAGACATTTGAAATAAATTTTGAATTAAAGTGAGCACAAAAAAAACCCTCCATGAGTTGTCTTTGCTTCTCTAAAGGTTTGCATTGCTGAACTCAGCTCGATGAATGTATTGTTTGAAGAAAGGTCTTTGGATCTGCTGGAGAAAATGAGAAAAAAACAAGTTGGATATGAAAACAAAGATGTCTTTTGATCATCATCTTATAAAACAGATCCATTTCCTCCCATCATTAGTCTGGCAGCTTCCAGTATCTTCTGGATTGCAAGAAATCTGAATTTCTGGGATCCCTAGGGAAAAGACTTTTCTCTTCTATATTTCATGAGGATTTGTCACACATTTGCAGTGAGTTTCCTCATTTCTACCTATTCTTGATTTCCCACCTGGCCAGGTCCCCCTTGTTTTATCTCTGTCTCCAGTACACAGTTGGAAGTGGAAAGTTCCCTTGTCAGAGTGTTCAGCAGAAAATTACTCCAACAAATTGCTCTTCTCCCAACTTCTCTGCCCAAAACTTCCTAAGAAACATAAACACCGTGAAAAAAGAAAGACAAGAATTGCACTTTCACACCAGGGAATCATAACCTTTTTAAACAGCTATTTTTCCAGTACCATTTTTGCTGTTGTTTTTGTAGTGTTGCTGGAGTTTTCAGACATCTAAAAATGAGCAGAACTTTTAACTATCCATTTACTGGTTTGTATTTTGGCTGATTCACTGTCAGGCAGAATTTTGGGTTATTCCTCATCTCCAGTTATTAATTTTTTTAATGTTTTTGCAGAATACATCATACTTGACACACCACAGGTTGGGCAACCCTGATTTTCCAAACATCCAGACTTTCAAACTATCTATCATTACATTCACAACCTGTGCATTACCTTCAATATAAATTATGCTTCTACCAGGACTTCCAAAAAGAGACCAGAGACTTGTCTTTATCTCAGGATAAAGATTTTCTATCAAAGCAAATGTCATTTCAGTCATGCATTGAATAGAACAGCATTTGTGGGCAGAAATTTTCTCTTCTATCCTTTGCCTGGCAGCACGTAAAATAATATTTGTATTCCTTATTTGAAGAGGAAAATTATCTTATTCACCTTTTTGTGAGTTAATAAAGAGAGTAAAACAATGACACCACGAGTTTCAGAGATAATTAAGTTTATTTCCCATCAGAATTGTGTCTTGTTGGTTTTGAATCTTATAGAAATACAACCCTTGAGAACCCTGGAGATCTCTGCTCTTTTGCCAGAAGGGTTTTGATCCAAATGAACTCAAAAACTGCAAGGAAAAACACAGGAGAGGCAACAGCTACACTTATGGGACAGCCAGGTCATCCCATCTAATCCAGCTCAAAAATCCTCTGGGATGGATCAGACCCTCAGGGATGGGCTGGAGGAGCATCCTTGGGGCAGGAATCGAGCAAAGATGAGCTCCTGCTCTGCCTGCCTGTCTCCCACCAGGATCTCTGGGCTGTGGTTTGCAGTCCTGGAGAGGGGAATGTGGGAATACTAAATTGGAGACATTTGGGTCCAGTCCAAACACCTCTATCCTGTTGTTCTCATCCATGTGCTAGCTGGAGATCTGTAGTACAGACAGCAATGACCCCAGAATTCACAGGATCACCAAATCATAGAATATCCTGAGTTGGAAGGAGTCCAGCTCTTGGTCCAGCACAGGACAAGTCCAAGGAGCATGGTGATTCTTGGTCCAAGATTTTTGTGGGGCTGTCCAAGATCCTCGTAAAAAAGGGCCTCTCCAGTGGATCATTCCATCCTTTTAAATTCAGTTCTTCCAGCCCTTGGTGCCAACAATCCATCCCAATGATTCTGGCTTGGAATGTTAACATTTTAGCTGTGACAGGATCCAGACCTGGAGCAAAATCCCACTGCAGTTAAGGACTGAAGGAGCAGATTGTTCCTGCTCAGAGCAGTTTGCAAACAGCATGAAGAGACTCAGACAAGTACAGTCCAAAACCGGGGCTCTCAGCACACCAACAATTCCAGTTTTCCACAAGCATTGCCCACAAGGACCATTAAGTTCTCTCAAGGAAATTCAAAGAGCTGAATGTGTGCTCCAAAACGGCTTCCAAGATTAGCTGCTCCATCAGCTTCCCAAGGAGCTCCCTGTCCCTTTCTGTGCTTCTTGAAGACAGGAGTGGATTTGTCTCCTTCTGCTCCTGGGAACTTCCACGGTTACCACGACCTTTCAAAAATAAGTGAAGGGGACTTTGAATGATATCAGATCCCATGGATCCATGCTGCCCTCATCCATGTATTCCATAATTCTATTTCATCTTGGCATTCCCTGACTGGCTCTTCCTTTTTTTTTTTTTTTTTTTTTTTCAAGCGAGGATCCATGTGTAACAAAGTAATGAATTAGTAACAGAATCACTGCCAGCTGCGTTTGGTGTCAGGTGCTCAAGTTGCAAACAGTTTTCATAGACCAGCAAAGCCTTTAAAGGCAGCCTCAGCAGCCTTCCCTGGCTGGCTCTCACTTCCGGGTTGCCATTTCACTGGGATTTGTCCATAGATAAGCCGCACCTGAATATAAGCCGCACTACTGGGATAGGCTGGATTCTTCAGTGAAAATGTGCACGGCTTATAATTGTGAAATTACTGTATTCCTTTCTCTGATTCAGGAAACTGGGATTTCTAAAGGCTTATTTTTCTAGCAGAGACTTAAATGAAGAGTACTTGGGCAATTTCCATGTTCTTTGCCACCAGAATTCCCACTCTGCTGAGCAGCAACCCCAAATTTTCCTCACTCTTCCTTTTGCTGCTGATATTCCTGCAGAAAACTTGCTGCCCTCCACGTCCCTCACCAGATTTAATTCCAGATGGGCTTGGATTCCTCTCTCCAGTCGTATCCATTAACTCTCTTTTTATTTAATCCTTTTCTGCAACACAGGGATCATCATCCGGGCTCCAGAGCCCATATTTGTTGGTCCATCTCACCAGGATTTTTGCTGCTTTGCCAGCTTACATCACATATGGAGTCTTCATCCATGGAAAAACATGGAAATGTTTTGTCCAAATAAAGGCAGGGAAACCTCACTGCATGGGATTTGAAGGCAGACTTGGTTTTGATGAATCTTGTGAAGAGATCACAGAAATAAAAAGGAAAGACACAGAATGAGGGCTGGAATTGATTCTTCACTATGGGATGGAATGACTGGAGTGTTTTTTTCTGTGTGAATGTCGATGTAAAGATCTGCTGGGGTTTCTGTCAGCTCATATGGAACAAGAAAGATGCCTCTGCCACCCTACATCCCAAAAATGCGGTCTCAGGAAGAGGAAAGGCTGAGAAGCTGAAGGGGCAGGATATTTCCTTTGTTTTTCATTTTAAATGTCTTGTTAAAATATTTTTTCATGGGGAAAGGTTTTGTATCAGGACTGCAAGCTCAGTCAGAGACTTCAGCACTGCCTGGTGCTTCCCAGACTCCACCTGATGGTTTATCCCTGGAAATCACATTTCCTTCAGCAGTGACATCCTGTGCCTTCCTCTTTTCTCTGCAATAATCTTCATTCTCCAATCAGTGACCTTTATTCTTTCCAAAGTTCAGCTCCCCAACCACACAAAGAGGCAAAAAGGTCTTTCCTTTGCCTCTCCCATTTCCGCAGTTTGTAAATTTTCTTTTTTCCCTGGACATCATTGCTCAGTATAACTTTCATCATTAATATCTCAGGCTTGGAAAAATCACTAAATTTAAGATTTTTGAATACTAATTTTATGCTATTCATTTTTTCCCCCCTAGTTCCTATATTTCTCCTGGTTATCTTCTGTTTCTCATTGGACCCCAGAAACAGGAAGCTGTTCCCAGAACGACAACTCTTCTGTTTTAAAGTATCCAGATCATGGATAACAGGTTTGAAAGCCATAACACCAATGATACAAGGCACATGTATAAAATTCCACTGCACATATCCAGACACTTCCAGCTCAGAGAGATTTCCCACAGGGGAACTCAGTTTCTCCTGCTCTGATTTATTCTGATGCCTTGCTCCTTTCCATCTCCATTCATCAAGGCTTGAATGGGATAACAGCCTTAATAGATGCTAATTAGCAATATAAACCATCCACTGTGCAGTAATAGCAAAATCAGACTGAAAAAAGCCTTGTCAAAATAATGGTTGGGCAGGATGATTGAAAAGGGGAAAATGCAGTTGGATTCTTAATACTGAAGTGCAACTGAGAAAGAAAAGAGAAATTATTGCTTTCCCCATGTAAATTATAAGCAATTAAGAAGGGTATGGAATAAACCTTGGGACTGGAACCCCTTTGGCTTTCCTGTGTCAGCTCCTCCCTGTGTTTCAGGGTGCTGCAGCAGCTAAAACACAATTTTTGTGTGTTTATCTTCAGCTCTGGCTTGATTTTGTGCTGAAGCAGGGAAGAACAGCCCCAACCAGCCCAGATTTCCTGCTGGAAAGAGGAGACACATTCTGGATGCAGCTCAGGGCCTTCCTTTCAGTGGGTGCAGCTGTTCTGCTTTCACTTGGAGGATTGGTATATGCTAATTGGGAAAGGAAGATGTCAGATTAATTAGTCAGGGTGTGTGGGAGGTGATTTGTCTGGATTGCATCACAGAGCCTTTCTTAAGGCCCCCGAGGCTGGGGCAGCCCTTGTGAACTCCCTGTACAGTAATTTCACTACTATAAGGTGCACCTTAAAGCCTAAAATTTTGATAGAAACCCGGAAGCATGCCTTTTAATCTGGTGCGCCTTATATATGGAAAAAGTTTGAGTGTTGAAGGGATCTCAAAACAATTTCTGTTTCACATTGTGCAGCAACAAACATGAAGCTCGCAATCAAATGACTGCGAGCAGGTGAGAGCCGCATGAGGAACACAAGCCGCAGCGAGCAGCCTGGCACCGGGGGCGGCCTCAGGGTGTGGGAGAAAGGCGTACAGGAGTACTGAGGCCCTCGGCACCGGGAGGGCGCCTGGGGCTGCATTTAAAGACTATGCTGATCCGTAAAAAATGTTTGCATATTGAGCACCTGCCAGTAAACCCCGTGATTGTGTGATTCTATTACTAATTCATTACTTTGTTGAGTGTGGATCCTTGCTGGGGAAAAAAAGTGCACCCTATAGTCCGGTGCGCCTTATAAATGAAAAACGTTTGGAAATTTGCCGATAACCCAGAAGCGCGCTTTATAATCTGATGGGCCTTATAGTCGTGAAGTTACTGTAATTGTCTGGACAATTGGTTCACTGCAAACACCGGAAATTTGGGGTGTCTTCCTCCCTCTCCCCAAATCCTTCCTGCTCAATCATGGAACTGCTGTGTAAAACAGGCAATTTCCAGGGAACAAGGAGGATCACTTCTGGCCATGCTGTGAGATGACATCCGATCTTAGGATGGGATTGCAGCAGAAATTATTTCATCCTCATGTTGCCTGGGTTGTGCAGAGAAAACCATTCCATCATACATGAACTTTGCTGTATTTCTCATATATTTTATACAGTCAAAACTCAAAAAAATAATTGGTTGAATGTTCATTGGCCTCAAGTAGTGCAGTTGTTATTTGGGTTCCCACTGGATATGAATTTCTTTGTCTCCCATATTAATTGTGTTGTCATTCTCCATTCTTTTATCCCTCTTTTCCCAGACCAGGTGTCTCTGACCATGCCAGGGGTGATGGTTGGAGCTGATGCTCATTAATGCTCATTAATGGTCATTATCTTTTGTGTATTTTCTGTGCTACTCCCAGTCTGCTCAGATGTTCAGCTCATCAGAGTTTGCCTGGTAAAACAGTCTTTTGCAAAGAAACTTCAATTCTCTTCCCTCATGGCAAAGGTGAACAAAAACCCCAAATAAAATTCTACACAAAATTTTGAACTTGGTATTATTTCCACCAGCAGGACCCAAGGGAATGGTCTGAAGTTGTGTCAGGGGAGGTTTAGGTTGGATTTAGGAGGAGTTTTTCACTCAGAGCTGGTCGGACACTGGAACAGCTCCCCAGGGAATGGACACAGCCCCAAGGATGCTCAAGAAGTGTTTGGCCAAGGTTCTCAGGCATGGATGGGATTTTTGGGACGTCCAGGACCAGGAGCTGGATTCCACGATCCTTTGGATCTCTCCCAGCTCAGGAATTCACCCTGGGAAAGACATTCTCAATAATTTTCCCAATGTCCAATATTTTAAAGCTGAAGATGTTCTTGCCACATTCCACTGGGTCACTTTAAAGGAGAAACCCAGGCCATTAAACTGAATTTCATTTGTCACCAGGCTGTCCTGAAGTCCCCTGGCCAAGAGCAGATCCCTGCTCCAGAATGGTTTGATGCCAATCAAAGTGCAAGGATCAGCTGCTGAGATTATTCTGACTTCAGGAAAAAACCAAAATTCCTGTCAATTCAAACCTTAAAGCTCATCAGAAAAGAAGAATTTTTTTCCAAGTTGATGTCCACTGAAAAGTTGCTGGAATGAGCAAATTCCATGTTCCTGTCTCTCTGTTTGTCCATCTACCTGCCTATTTATGCAGCTAATTTTCCTCAGGAGCATCAGAGTTCCTTCTGGGTTGCATCACTTTGTGGGGAGGATCTTACACCACATAGGATCAGAAAAGAAATATCTCCCTCCCGCACCATCCGGCTTCTGCAGGCCAGATTTGGGCAGTAGGTTATTAATTTCCTATAAAATTCCATGTGAAAAGCACCGGTTCCTTATATATATATGTGTGAATAGATAAATATAAATATAGTATGTGCATCTGTGTATATGAACATACACACACACATATATATAAATATATACAAAGTCTGGAAGGCACTGGAGAAAATTTTGGGGAGATGTCTTTCTCCTACAGTGATGTTTTCCTGGAGAATTCAAACAATTTTCTTCCCTACCACCAAAATCCAGTGTTTCTCCTTCGTGGTCCTCTTTCTAAGAATTCTAAATTGGATTCAGTGTGTCCAAAGGAGATTTTGGTGTCTTCCTGCCTTTCTAAGAACCCAGGAGTCCGAGTAAATTCCAACCAAAAGTCTTCTATTATATAATCCTGTTTATTAAAAATTAGTCTACAGATGGTGTTTATTTTCAAGTCCATCGCTGAAAGCTAGAATTATTTTTTTCTATTGTTTCTATTTACAAACAACAAAGTAACAACAAAAGATGATGAATTATCATGAGTTATTCTGTAAAACACCAGATATTTCTGGAAAGATGAATTTTTTAATATAAATATTACATAATAGGAATGTCTACAGAAGAATGCATTAAATTCCAAGCACTTCAGGCTGTATTTTCTTTCGCTTCCCACTGCTCCTAATAACACTCTTTGTTCCTCTCTAAGCCAATCTTTCTCATTCTTTGTTGGTTTTACATTCTGCAAATGCTTGTGGACAGTTCTGGTTCCTTTAGTCAGGGTTTAGATAAATTGCACACTTTGTTTCCTTTTAATCTCATCTCCCTCCTGACTCCTGAAATACCCAGAGCTGTTCTGAACCATCCTCAGCAGCTCACCAACACTTCCTCGATATTTTGATGTGCTGAACCAGCACCATTCCACTGTGGGAGTCAGATGATCCCAAAACACTCAATCATTTCTGTTCAGCTGCAGTTTTGGTGGAAGCATCTCATTGCTGATTGCACCAGAACGCCTGATTTTGAGAAAGCTGTTGCATTTGAATGTTCTAATTAGAGACAAGGCTTGGCCTCTTCTCCCACACAATTAATCACAGGACAAGGGGAGATGGCCTCAAGTTGCACCAGGGGAGGTTCAGGTTGGATATCAGGGGAAAAAAAATCACTGTAGGAGTGGTCAAACATCAAAACAGGCTGACCAGGGAAGTGGTGAAGTCTGACCATGACATAAAAGCCTTCATGGTTTTATATTCTCAGTCGGACTTGGGCTCCTGCAGCAGCCAAGTCTTTCCTTCCACAAGGTCTGTCTCAAAGGAAGATTTTATTTTTTTAACTTAAAACTTGAAGTTCATCACTGCCCTGGTATCAGCTCTGTACCTTTTTTTCCCCTTCCCTGTAGCAGAAAAGGTCCTTTGGCAGTGGTATTTAAAGGAAGCTGCACACCTGAGACTGCAGAAAGTGCTGCTGCATTGTTCTTACTAAGAAAATAAAGATGGGATGAGTCATTTGGTCCAATTTCTTTGCCTTTCAAGACAAACCAGTTTTCCTGCTTTTTTAATGCACTTTTGTTTGCTGGACTCCCCTTTTTCATTGGGAGGATCTCAAGGATTTGCTACTGGTTTTGAAAATGAATAATGGAAGAAATCCTGGATCTGGGATTTGATTGCAATGGTGATAAGCTATGACCTAAAAATTCTTGTGCAAGAGGAGTGGAGCAGTTATTGCTGAGAGTTCCTGCTCTGACAGATGATATTTCCACTACCAGCAGCACCCAAACACTGTAGGGCTGAATAAAACCCTCTCAATAAAAGACATCATCTCAAGGAATTTGAAGCATAAAAATTATGAAGCCTCACACCCCGCATCAGGGAAAAAAAAGGTTAAGTAAAAAGACTGTTTTGGGTTTAACTGCTGCAGCTGCTGCTTTTTATTTTTTTTTCCCCCTTGTTGTCTTGTTTATGTTTGAAGAGGATTTCTGAGTTTGAGAACCACAGAATTGATAGGTTTGGCAATGACCTCAAGATCATCACATCCAATCTTTGACCAAATGCCACCACAGCCACTGAATCGTGTCACAAAGTGCCACATTTATTCATTTTTTGAACTTAGCCCATTGATCTAGCCTGTCCAGGTCCCTCTGCAGAGCCTTCCATGCCACAAGCAGATAGATTTCAATCCCAACCCTGGCATGGTGCCCCAGGGAGCCTGGTTTCATCCCCTTCCCCTTCAAACCTCATTTAAAGCCCTCAATCAGCCCCAAAACTCATGGTTTAGAACGTTTTCCGCTTCGAGACAGGTGAGACCCACCTGTCACCAGCAGCCCCAGTGCCTGTAAAACGCTGGAAATGCCAAAATTCCACCTGAGCCAGACTGATCGTGTGGAAAAACAAAACTCCAGCTGAGCCAGGTGGCGATTAATGGCAGGGTCATTCTCGCACCTCATCACTTCCAACATGAAGAGCATGGGTGTTAATTGGGGCTGTGAATAAGACCAGGGAGATTCCCAGGAATGTCTCTTATAGGAAGAGGAGCCACCAGAAATCCCTGTGGGATGGCTCTGGCCAGCAAAGAAGTTGTCAGGAGTGGGATTCGAACCCACGCCTCCAGGGGAGACTGCGACCTGAACGCAGCGCCTTAGACCGCTCGGCCATCCTGACCCATGAGAAACCCTCCCCTGCATCCTGAAATTCCCGGCAAATCCTTTTAGTGCCTGGAGCATTTCCTGGGGCACGCAAAAAAAAAAAACCTGAACCTACAGGAGGGTGCAGCCAGGTAGGGGTCGGTCTCTTCTCCCAAGTTAAGAGAAGTAGAAGAAGAGGAAAACGCCTAAAGTGCACCAGGAATGGTACAGATGGGATATTAGGACAAATCTCTTTAGTGAAAGGGTGGTCAAGCATGGGATGGGCTGTCCAGGGAAGTGCTGGAGTCACCAGTCCTTGGGAGTGTTCAAGGTGTGTGGATGCAGCTCAGGGACACAGTGCTGGGTTACTGATGGGACTCAGACACCTCAGAGGTCTTTACCAAGTTTCATAATTCCATGAAAAGGCTCAGATTTCTCTCTATCCTGATTTATAATTGAGTTAATTAGCTAAGAGGTTAACAATTGGCTTAGGGTGGGCCTAAGCAGTGGAAATACCAAAACCGAATTTAATGAAGGCGGTAAACCCCAAAGAACCCCGAGAATCAGGATAAAAAAAGAAAAGAGATACAATAATTTCTGGCATATCCCCTTACCTCTGCCAGCTCATTTTTTTTTTAATTTTCTTTTTCTTTCCCTGCAGAGTGCTGGAATTTTTCCAACAGCCTTTAAATGAATTGACAGTGGCATATGCACGAGCTGATGGCTGCTGCAGCAAGGAGGTTTTCCCCTCCTCCAAAGCTCGGTGCAACTCCCCAGAGAGGATCTGAGCAAGGTCATCTCTTCCCTTTGAAGGTAGAAACGGGAACAGCAGGACTTTGCAGAGTCCAGAGATGGGGCTGAGGAAATTCAGTTTCAATTGAAAAGAAAGGAGATTTTTTCCCAAGAGAAAGGGAAATTGAGGTTAGCAACAAATCATCCCGAGTGAGCAGGAGTGGCTCACAAGTATATCTGAGAAAGTGAAAGCCGTGCAAAATAAATGTCACTCTTTATGCAACAGGTGCTGGGGGGTTGGAACTGGATATTTAAGGCTTCTTCCAACCCAAACCTGTCTGGATTCTGTGATATTTTAAGGAGGTTCAGTGGTAACAATCCATGCCCTGGACAGTGGTGAGAGTCTTCTTGAGGGTTTTCACAGAAGAGACGTGATATTTAGAGAGGGGACAGGGCTCAGATCATTCAAGGTCCTGCCAGCTCAAACCATCCTGTAATTCCGTAATTCTCTATTTCAGATGATTTTACACAGAACTCTCATTACTGCATTGTTACAGACGAAAACTTCAGCATCCCTTTTAACTTTATCCTGCTGAAAAACTTCCTGAGCTCCCCAGGGAAGACTTGCAGGATGTTTATAATTATCAGCTGCTTCTGCCCACATTCCTGGCTGATGGGAAGTCGTTAGTCTTGAGCCCTGGCTAATGGGCCATGTTAGAGAGACGCGGCAGATTTTGGCACTACAAATTCGCAGCTTTTTGGATGGTAGCACAGCCCTGTGTCACCACTGCCCATCACAGGGATGTGGCCTCGATGACAATGACCCTTTGCCCTGGGAGACATCAGTGGCACAGAAGGGAATCAAACTCCTGGGAATTGAGCATCAGCCTGCCACCAAAGCACTGTACCTCGTGTCTTTTATACATTTAAAGGCAGAAGTGGAGAAAAAGGGCAGGAGGGCAAGTCAGGCTTAAAAGCCATCCTGGTCATCCCCTGTTCCTCGAGCTCCTTCAGTCCTGGTGGCATCTGGGTGTGGGTGGGCAGGGTGAGTAAGAAAGGTGTTTTGCAGAGCTCCAGCTGGTGAGGCATGAGCTGTGAGAGGCTCAGAGTGGGAAACACAACGCCAAGGGGTTTCCATTGGGTAAACATTCCGCATTTGGGCTGCTTTGTATGAGAATAGACAGCCGGCACAAAGGGAGCTGCCAATTCCTCATCAACACCGCGTCCTTTTAAAGCTTTTTTTTTTCTTTTTTTCTTTTTTTAACAGTTTCACAGACTCCCAGGCAGGATCGTGTAGCAGTTTTGAAATCAATGAGGCATTTGCCATTTCCCTCTCCCCTTGCCTGCCTCTGGATTGGCACAGCTCCACAGCTCAGGTTTTTATGCCTGTGGATCTCTTGCTCCATCCTTACAACAAACGATGCTTCAGCTCATCCTGGCTTGGGAAAGGAGAAGGGGCAGGAAAGTCTCATCTTGGCAGATGAGTCAGGGACTCGGAAGAAGATTTTGGAGGATTGAGGCAGCCACCGCCTGCTAAGAACCAGGGCAGAGCCTCACTCCAAGGTCAGGCACCTTGAGGAGAGCTCCTTCACTAAAGGTCACTCATCCATGGGAACATCTCCAGGATTTTATGTGTCCATCCCATGCCCAGCAAGTGGGATCTTTAAGCAGAAGAGGCCACAGCTCTCATTTCCCATGTGAGAAGGGATCCTTGGTGAGATTGTCTGACTTTGTCGAATTCCATCTCCATGGACTCATAGAATTTTGGAAGGGACCTACAAGATTATCTGGTTCCACCCCCTGCCATGGGCAGGGACACCTTTCACTGGATCCTTCCAGCCGGGCCTTGAACCCTTCCAGGGATGGGGTTTGAAACCCTTCAGAACAGGGGACTTCACCACATCCCTGCTCAGGTTGTTCCAGCGTTTGATTGTTCTCACTTAAAAAAAATAAAATAATAAAAATAAAATAAAATATTTCTTATCTTGAGATGGAACCTTTTTGATGTGTCCACAAGGCTCCCGCTGCTTGGCAGAAATTTCTGATTCTAATCAATGCATATTAAGGGAAATTCTTTATTTCAGAAATCTCTTATCTTTCATTCATTACTTGAGATTGGGTGTTGAAAGGGCGCTAATTTCTTTAATTTTCAAAGCCGTGGAGAGCTTTAAGTACTCATCAAAAAGCGCAATTGAGTCAAAACCACTTGCTGAAAAATATCCAGAGAAGAAAGGGAGAGGCTGCTTGGCTACAGCTTGGGATGTTGGATGGGCTTTAAATCACAGCCTGTGCAAACCAAGATGTGAAGGAGAATTTTGCAATAAATAAATAAAAAAAAAAAATTAAAAAAACAATAAAAACAAAAAAGTTTTTTACATGGATTTACCTGAGCCTGAAGTGCCAGAGGCACCTGAGTCCACTGCTGTCCATCCGAGCAGGGCTCTGGGATGTCACTGCCAGACCCCCGGAGAGGAGCAGGGACTGTCTGTCTGTCACACAGCGGCACTGCGTGTCTGTCCGTGAGCATTGCTGCCCTCTCCTGGCTCCAGAGCGCACAAAACCAGGGAAAATCGGCTCGGGAAGGATGAGGATGGCAGCGGGGAGTGCAGGGATGGATGCAGGACAGGTGGGACCTGCAGAGACTGCTGCTGCTGCTGCTGCTTTTGGGGCAAATGGTGATCCACAGATGTCACCCCAAATAATCCCAGCACAGCGTCCTGCTGACCAGCTCTGACCAGCTCTGTCTTCCCGGTGGTTTTGTCACTCTGCAGGGAACCATGGAATGGTTTGGGTTGGAAGGACCTTAAAGCTCATCTCATTCCAAACCCCTGCCATGGGCAGGGACACCTTCCACTATCCCAGGCTGCTCCAACCCCGTCCAAGCTGGCCTTGGATACTGCCAGGGATGGGGCAGCCACAGCTGGGCAAGGCAAGGCAGGATCTGTCTGCAGATGACTCCAAAGCTACTTTCAGCAAGAGGGGTTTCAAGTGTTTCTCCACAAAGCTCAGAGCTTCTTTGACCTTCCACATGTTTGCTCGAGGTTTTTCTCACCTGTCAAGCAGTGAGGCTTTGCTGTGACTTCCCCAGAGTCCAGCTTGGAGCCTTTGTGCTGCCAGCAGCCTTTGTCTGCCCTAGAAGGGTTTTCTCTTCTCAGAGAATCCCAGAATGGGTCAAGATGGAAGTGACCATAGTGGGGTCATCTGGTCCAACCTCTGCTCAGCCACAGCCATCCCAGAGCACAGGCACAGGATTGTGTCCAGATGGTTCTGGAATGTGTCCAGTTGTTAGCATGGATATACATAACCACAGGATGATTTTATGCAGGTGCTTTTTTTGAAGAGCTCTGGGAATCAGGGGTACAAACCCAAATCTGACTCTGACATGGATTACAGAGGGACATGTTTTTATACCCTTTTCTTTATGTAACTATATAATAATTATTAAACCCATATGGTTTTATTGTATACATTGATTTTATCCAAGCATGGATTCTAGCGATTTTCATCAGGTCCCCAAACATCCTTTCTCATTATTCTTGTTACGATTACATTGTTTCTTATTACTTTTATGATGATTAAACAATAATATATTCAATTTACCAAACAATTATTACATTTAACAGCCATATTATTTACCATATGATGATTACACAGGTGCAGTTTCACATGATCTAATAAAGAAAAAACTCAACATTCGTTCCCAGGGCCTGGTTCCCTTTCCCAGGCCAACCAGACCCAACCTTTCTTTCTACCCCCTGAATCTGTTGTACACAATTCCCATGATTTTAGAAACATTTTAACCCTATACTATCACAGTGGGGGACACTCCACACCCTCTCTGGACAATCTGTTCAGGGCTTGGTCACTTCCCAGGAGAGAAATTTTTCCTCCTGTTCAGTGGAACATCCTGGGCATCATTTTCAGCCTGTTCTTCTTCTCCCATTTCTGGGCCCCAAGGAGCAGAGCCTGGTCCATGCTCTGAGCCCCCCTTGCAGATATCACAGTGAGCTTCCCTCTCAGTCACTTCATTTGAGACTGAACATGTTCAACTCTCCCAGCCTGGCCTCATAACAAAGATGCTCCCGTCCCTTCATCATCTTTGTTGCACTTTTGTTCTTCTCTCTTCACTTTCTCTGCTGCTGAATTTCTACAGCTGCAGGCCCAGGTCTAGAGAAATAAAAGAGCTGGAACATGCTCTTAATCCCAGAATCAAAGTGTTTTAAACGGGATTTGGTCCAGATGGACAAAGTCTCACCCTCCTTTTCACCCTCAAACCAGAGATTCACATGGGACCTCTCTGGCCTGATCAAACTTACAAACTAGGCCAGAACATCAACAGGTTGGCAGGAAAAAAAGACCTTTGCAAAACATCCTTAGAGATTTGCTTCCCATGATGGAAACGTAGAAGTCTTATTTGGGTCTGACAAGCTGTTGGCTCAGAAAAATCCTGCATTTGCTGAGCTGTTAACACGAGTCTCTGGGAAGATGCGCTCGGGTTTCTGACTCACGTGGCACCTTCACATGGAGCTTCAGGAAGAAAGAGGATCAGCCCAACCTTTTCCATGGGAACCAGGTTACCTGGAGCACTGTTGTGTGCGAGGCAGAGGGACACAAAGTGTCCTGTTGTGGTGGCAGGATGTCCCTCTCCAATCTGTTCCTGAATTTAGTGGGATGATGTCTAATTATTCACAAAACTGGCTTAGCAAATGTTACCTCTGTTGGAGGCAACTTGATTAATTCCATCTTGGAAACCCCTCAGCTGAAATCCTCTCCCTCTCTTTTGCTTCACAGGGAAAGAAATAAAACATTGGGAAATAAGCAACCACTTCCATTAACCTTCACTTTTTCTCCAGTCAAGCAATGAATGAAAAATATCCCCCACCCCCACTAGAGCCGTGCTGACTGTGGGCCAGTCCTAAGAGAAGAGAGATCTTTAAAACAGAAGAGATAAAAGGTAACTGATCACACAAACAATGAAAGAAAAACGAAAGGAAAGCTCTGAAAAATGAAGAGAAATTTCTGAAAAATAAGGAAAGCTTCCAAAATCTATTAAGGAATGCTTAGACCCTGAAGACCTTTGCATCTGAAGCTGTGGAGAGTCTGAATCTTTGGATGAGTCACATCTCCAACCAATGAAATTCATACTTCTCCTTTCCAAGCACCTTTCCAGGAAGGTGTCTCCACCAATCCCAAGCACAACTCCTTCCAGCAGCTTGGAAACGAAGAGAGGAAATTTATTCCAGCAGACAGGAGGACTGGGAAGAGCTGCAGAGATCTCCATGCCCACCTGTGGGTCAGCTGAAACCACACCCTTCTCCCTCTGGGTTTTCTCCTGCACTCACCAACCCCCAGAAAATTCCAGGAGCTGCGGCTCCTGGCAGTGCAGCCAACAGTCGTGATTCCTCAGAGCTGAAAATAGGATGGTGCTGGCGGCAGCTGATGCTTTTGCTCACAGCTCCCAGCTGAGTGGGCTACCTCCAAAAAAAAAAACCAGATGGCCAGGGAGGAACTCCAGCAATTTGCTACAGAGCAGCTAAAAGTCCCCTTCGCCCACAGCTCTGAGAGCTCAGCATTTCATGACATCTAGTGGGCAAGGCAGGCACAGGGAGTTGTGTGGAGAAAAAAATAAACAACAAATAAATTGGCCCCGGGGAAATGCTGGTATGGAGTTAAATAGGAAAATAAAGAGAGCTGATTTCCTCCCTTGAAAGAGTTA
This sequence comes from Sialia sialis, assembly GCA_009812075.1. NCBI lineage: Eukaryota > Metazoa > Chordata > Aves > Passeriformes > Turdidae > Sialia > Sialia sialis. The sequence goes on from VRYO01001463.1 coordinate 919,257, forward strand.
CAACCTCAGCAGTAACTCCAAGGGGAGACAGGGAAGAAAAACAGAATTCTGGAGAGGGTGAGTGATTTGAGAGAGATCAAACATTAGGTTAGCTCAATAAAGGCAGTTATATTCAACCCTCCTCAGCCTGTCTGTCCTGTCTCCTGGATGGAAGGAAAACAGAGCTCTCTGAACAGGGACATCACCCAGAAAGTGCCAAAGAAAGGAGAAAATTTCCTAAGAGAAACGTGTGGATCTACATTGCAAAATAAGAGGGAAAAACCAGGAATGTTGTCTCACAGGTTAAATGTGACACTGGGACACATCACCCAAGTGTTGGATGTGGAATCCTCAAGGCAGAGAAGATGTTGAGGAGCTGGAGAATGTCCAGAGAAGGGAATGGAGCTGGGGAAGGGTCTGGAGCAGCTGGAGGAGCTGGGAGGGCTCAGCCTGCAGAAAAGGAGGCTCAGGTGGGACCTTCTGGCTCTGCACAGCTCCCTGACAGGAGAGAGTTGGTCTCTTCCCCTGGAGGACGAGGGGAAATGGCCTCAAGTTCCATCAGGAGAGGCTTAGACTGGACATCAGGAACAAATTCTCCACTGACGGGCTGGTGCAGCCCTGGAGTCACCACCCCTGGGGGTGTTTAGATGTGTAGAGGTGGCACTTGGGGACATTGTTTCATGGTGGCCTTGGCAGTGCTGAGTTCGGGGTTCGACCTGATGACTTTCAAGGTCTTTTCCAACCTAAATGATCCTGTGATTCCTTGTTTCTGTGTTCTCCCATTGTGCTTTAGAGGCAGACTGCAACAAATCAAAATCACCTGCTCAATCAATTTTTAAACTATTTTAGATTCATCTCCCTAGATGACAAGGGCAAGATGCCCAACTTCGTAAAATCCAAAATTCCCAAAATTTCCTTAAAAGAACTCACCTCCAGCCATTCATTTGGAGGAATCTGCCAACATCTGACCAGATGTATCCCATCTCAATGGAGCAGAGCATCCTCACCTACCTGCCCAAGGTTTTTGCAAGTTTTAGCACAGGATTACGCTGAAACTCAGTGGATGGGAAAAAAAAATGGGTGAATGCAAGATGGATTCTCCAGTGTTTTGGAGTTGAGTCTGAGGGGAGAGATTAACTCTGAAACTGCCAGAGAAGCTTCTAAAGCCATGGAAGGTGAAATCAGAGATGAGGTAGTGCCATGAAGGCAGAGAGGACCAGTTTCATCCTTTAACACTGTGCGTTCATCACATCCCGTTCTTTCAGTTTTCTGCCTTTTTTTATCCCTCTGAGTGTCTCCAAACACCCTCCCTTTCCAGTGGCTTTAATACATATCCACCCTTTTCCTTTCTTACTGAGAAAATACCTCACCCTGTTCTCCATCCTCCCATAAGGAACAAAGAGAATTTATTCAAGCTGCAAAATGCACATTTTTTTTTTACCCTTGCCCCAAGATTTTTCCCAAACCACCTATTTGGGAGAATCCCAGGAGCTCCTGTTTGCTTTCAGTGATCACCTCAGTGATTTCAGCTGTGTTGTCTTGCTTTGCTTTCCTGGCTGCTCCTTCCCAGAGCTGTTTCTGTTCCAGGTTTTCTGAGTTGTAGAGGAAAAGAAAAAAAAAAAATTAAACAAAATAACTTCTTCCTTTGAGCCAAACACAAATTAGGCAACTGAGCAGGCAGAAAAGCTCACTGGTCCAGGGGAGAGTGAACTTGTAATCTAAATTATGGTGGAATAAAAACATCATCCTCCCTCTGTTCTCCAATTTAAATGTTGTCTCCTGTTCTTCTTCCCTTTTTGTTTGACTAATTTAGCTGCCTTTGATCTAAGGGCAAGGAAATCTCATTTGCATATTGTAGAGGACATTAATTACAAGTCCTTTTACCTCAAGCCCTGCTCCTCTGCACTGACTGGAAGCCTCAGCCTGTCTGCAGCCCTGGCTCCTGCGCGGGTCATTAATTATCGAGCCTGTTGAGCTCTACCTGAACATAACGAGCCCAGGGATGAGCTGTGGCTCCCTGAGGGCCTGGCTGCAAGGAGAGGACGGGCAGCAGGAAGGGGATGAGCCACAGCAACCCCAGTTTGGGAGGAGGTGTGAGTGTGAGAAGGGCAGAGTGTCACAGAGTCGCAGAAACAAGGAATGGTTTGGGTTGGAAGGATCTAAACAATCACCCAGTTCCTGCCCCCTGCCATGGGGACACCTTCCACGGGACAAGGTTCCACAATCTAAATTCCAGATCCACAGCTTCTCTGGACAACTCCTTCCAGGTCCTCACCACCCTCACAGTAAAGAATGTTTTCTTAATAAAGAATTTTTTTCCTAATAACTTAACCTAAAGGTGCTGTCTCAATTTGAAATAATTCTCTCTTGTCCTGGATTATTGGGATTTATTGGGTGGAGAGGCCCTGGAAAGAGTTGTCCAGAGAAGCTGTGACTTTCCCATCCCTGAAAGTGTCCAAGGCCAGGTTGGGTGGGGCTTGGAGCAGCCTGGGACAGTGGAAGGTGTCCCTGCCCTTCCACAGGGGTTGGAACAAGATGATTTTTCAAACCTGGAATTGTGTAATACCACGTGAGCTTATCAAGACAGACAATCCAACCAAAAAAACCAATACATTTATCACTCCAAAAATAGAATATCCCAAGACTTGGGAAACTTCACTTGAACTCTTCTTCCAAAGCAGGATCTGCAGCCTGCTTGGCTCCCCTTGGACTAACCAGACCAGAGGGATGGCCTAAAGTTTATTTTGTAGGACTGAAGAACATCCAAGGTCTTCCCTTTCTGGAGAACACCTGGACTCTGACTGATAAATCCTTCAATGCTGGTGCAGAGGGGATGAGTCTGGAGTTTAGGCTGAGCCTGGAACCCAGCCTGACCCAGTGTGTGGATTTATATTTTGTTCTGCAGGCCATGACAGATTTTAGTTCCGTAGGAAAACACCTCTATGGAAAAAATTTCCCTCTTGGAGCCTTTCTCAAAGCCATTTGGAAGACAGCTGGAGATGGATGGAATTGTCTTTAGAGGTCATGTGGCTGCCCCAAAATACAAGAGGATCTGCTCTTGCTGTGCTCCACTCTCCTCCTTAGGAATTTTCTTCTGGAGGTGCAATTTTGGTGTGGATGTCTCCTGCCAGTTCTCCTCCAGAGGATGGCAGGAGGCTGGGAGTGCTCTGCGATGTCTTTTGGCACTGACAGCAAGCTGGGGATGTTATTTACAGAGGTTTGTTGTGACAGTGCAGGGAGGGCTGAGGGACATTTGCCTGTGGATCGTGGCAAAATTTAAGACTCTGCTGTGTTTTATTTATGACGTGTTTCCAGATGCTGGGCACAGAAATAATTTGCTTAATAAATAATACAAATAAACAGACATCCAATGCCTTGTGCTCGCAGCCCAGACAGCCACACATGGAGTGACAGCCTGCCAGGGAGCTGGAGGCTGGGGAGCAGTTCTGCTTTCTTGGAATCTTTCAGGTTGGAAAAGACCTTCTAGAGCATCAGAATTTGACTGAATACCACCACATCCACCAAACCACATCCTCAAGTGTAATGCCTACTCAATTTTAAACACTTGAGAGATGATAATTCCACTATTTCCCTGGGCAGTCCATTCCAATGCTTAACCATCCTTTCAGTGAAGAAATTTTTCCCAATATCCAGCCTGGACCTGCTCTGTCACAGCTTGAGGCTCTTTCCCCTCGTCCTATTCCTTCCTGGGAGAAGAAAGAACCCTCACCTCACCCAGCCTCCTTTCAGTGGTTGCAGGAAGCAATGAGATTCTCTCCTGAGCCTCATTTTCTCCTTTTTAAGGTCTTCCTCAAGCCATTATGTAATGAATGACCAAGAGTTGGACAATTCCTTTTCCAGCTGCTTTCCCTTCTTTCCAGAGCCCCTTCAAATATGACAGGGAACAGTGAACAGCAGGTGAACAGCACATCACCCCCAGTGCTGGATGATGTGATTTCTGCGTCTTTAGGCACCAGAGTTAACCTTGGGAAAATTATTCAGGGCACTAAAATCTGTGAGTTTTGATTGACATTGTCAAGCACTTGAACTTTCCAGGGAAGTGGTGGAGCCTCCATCCCTGGAAGTGTTCAGACAGGGTGGGGATGAGGACAGGGTGTAGTGGTGTTTGCAGTTGGACTGGATGAACTTGAAGCTCTTTTCCAATCTTTGCAATCCTGTAATTCCATGACCTGGGTGATCCCCCAGGTCTCTCTGACTGGTTGCAGAAGTGATGTGTGGAGACACCACGCTGGCCTGGTCTTTGGTTCCTGGCAATATTTCAGGTGTCTCAAATGTGTGGTAGGATGGAATGGGGCTCCCCTTGGCTCTCTGTCCTGTTGACCAGCAATGTGTAAATTGGTTGACTAAAGTTCCAATAAATTCAGTGCCAAGGCAGCTGAATCACATTCAGGATGTAGAGAACTGGGTGATCTTGAAGGTTTTTTCCAACCCAACCCATTCTGTGATTTATCTCGTCCTAAACCAAATGTGCACTTTGTCAGGCGATTCACACTCCAAACTCCAGTTTGTTGGTTGCATTGTGTTTAATTGTAATGAGAAAGAAGATAATGAAATTAAATTACTAAGTTACAGACCCCCAAAATCAGATGAATCCCTGTCTTCTGTGCCTCAGTTTCTCCACAGGAAGAATTTAATTAACCAATTTCTTATCTAAGGCTAAATAAAAATATCAACACATTCAACAGTAGAGAATATCAGGTCAATATTCCTCTGTCTCATGGATTGAAATGACTGATTGGGAGAACACATCATGTCTGGCTGAGATTAGATAGATAAAAACATTATTTAAGGCATTTTTTCCTCCTCACATGTGCATTCTGGATGGATCTGCAGAGCAGAGTTTTTATTCCCTTCTTTCCCCTCAGAGAGAACACATTTTCTCCATCCATAGGGATGAAGGGGGAGCCATGTCAAGAGCAGAGTGATAGCGGCAAATGGATAATAAATGTTTTTACATGAAATGTTCCAGATATGGCTGGGGTGAAATCATTCCAGGAGACAGCAGGAACAGCACAAAGTAATTTGCAATTTCAGGAGTGCATGTCCTGGGACATCCAAACCCAAAACACATGTTAACACTAGGACAGGGAGACTTCAAGTGCTTCTGTTTAAAGTCTTTAAAGTTTAAAGGATTGTCAGACAGAAAAATGAGACAGAGGGTGCTGAGAAATTCCTAGGAAAAGGAAGGATAGTAGAGAGAAAGTGTGGAGGCTGGACAAACAGAAAAATGAGATTTTTTTATTTTTAACATTTGGTGTCTACTCAGCACCTTTCTTCTTCTGTTTGAGGCAAATATTTAAAGTTCCAAAAATGGAGGAATATTCAGTGAAGTCAGTGGATTTTATACCCAAAATTCCACATCCACTGGCTCTGGAGGAAGATTTTGGTGACCCAGTTCAGATGGAACCCTTTACATAATACTTCAGATTAATTTAAGTACTATATCCTCTTTTGAAGTAACCACTCCAAAAACCTCTTCCAAATAGGGCCAAGCAGTTCAGGTCACCCAATTTCCAGTCAAAATTTTAGTATCTCCAAGAGTTGGGATCCATCTTCTCTGGATTCTTCCCTTAGGGAGTTTCATACAATAACAAGATTTTCCTTCACCTCGAGTATGGGCACATCTACCCCTGGCTTCTCCTTGTAAATCCTCGTATATCCAGATTTTCCAACCTTCTCAGTTGACTCAGTGTCTTATTTGAACTGGAGAATCCAAAAATATTACAAATTATATTATTTCTTCTTCTTTCCCTAGGCAGCAGGGGGTCATTAACGTCCCTGAGCCTTTCCAGGTTTAATCCCATTCCCTGATTCAAAGCTGTGACAGGAGAAAATGTGACAAATTCCTGGTTTCTTCCCTGCCCTTCTGGCCTTTCTCTGGTGCCTGGCAGCTTCTGTTGACGGTGGCATCAGAAAGGCCAAATACCTTTTAAAATCTGTCTATAATTAATTGAATGCTGGCATTGTGAGTCACTTTAACACATGTTCATTATCACTTGGCCCCTCTGGTATAGGTTACAACCTGAAGGAGTTGAAATTAACGGATGGCCTGAGTACCATTCATCAGTGATCAGAAGAAGCCATGGGATGTGTCAGAAGCAGTTTCCTTCACAGTATGAAAGAGAGGGATGGGAAAGATCACACTTTAAACTTCCATTTCAATACACTTAAAAGCCAGATTAGAACCAAAGAGGTGTTTTTTTCTCTCAGCTTGAAACCTGAATGCAGAACAAAATAATTCGATTCCACATTTGAAGGCACGTCCCACTGAGTTATTCAGTAATCAAAACACATTTGCTGTTTTGTCTTTGCTTTCATGGATACACACATGGAAATGCCTGAAATCAGCCTGGGCACTGAAGGAGCTGTCAGTTCTCTGTTCCCAAACCACCACATCCAGGAGGTGATGGAGTGATTCCACTGGATTTCTGCACAAAAGGATCAGGCATCTGCTCCAGTGTGCATGTGGAGAAGGAGAAATGATCATTTTTCCCCCAGAGGGACAAAATCAACATGTTCATGTTGCTCTTTCCACCATTCTGAAGTATCCAGGCTGTTTGTTTATCCCAAGCTCAGCTAATTCACAACAATAATTTGTCCAGAAGGACTGACAGGGTTTTTTACAGAGCCCCCCTGCCAAACTCTTCCTCTCTGAGCAGTGAAGGGTGAATGTCTTCTTCTCTGGGGGACTAAAAGCCAGAGGGAGAGAAGAACAAAACTGGTGGCAAGTGGAAAGCTCAAGATGATGGAAAAAATCCTGTTGGGTGAAATCCCTCTACAATTAAATGTCTGTATGCTGCAGACTTCTGTCTTGAGGAGGGAAAGAGTCAAGTCAGCCCTTGGACTTGTGCTACCTGGATTAAGAAATCAGAGCATCTCAGGGGAGAAGAAAAAATTCCTTTCCCCAATCCAGTGCCAGTATCCAGGAGATCAAGGCACTTCTGCAGCCATCCTGGCAAATGTCCATGCCTGCCTTCATCTATTCCTGCCTCTGTTCTAGGCAGACTATGATTAAAGACCAGCATGAAACAGCTCACAGACCATCCAGATAAGCCTGGACAAGCTGATAAAATCACCTCAGGCCCTGAGAAATGTGTTTAAGGGCGTTGCTGACCTCAGATCTACACCCACAGCATGGATGTGCCACGGTGGGAAGTTTGGTCGCTTTGAATCCAGCTCCAGCCTGGTGGCACTGAGCAGCTGCCAGTGCCAGAGCAGCAACAAACCCAGGATCAAAGTCATTCATTAAAAATGGAAAAGACCTCTGAGATCATCCATGCCTACTAAACCACATTGTGAGGGTCATTTCTACTCATTTTTTGAACAATTCTAAAGATGGTGACCCCAGAATTTCCTTGGGCAGTTCCAATGCTTGGCTGCTCTTCCAGTGCAGAAATTTTCCCCAGTATTCAACCTAATTTTTCCTGTTATGCAGCTCATTCCTGGACTGGTACTATGGACAGCTCACACAGCACAAAGCGCTGCATTTCTATTTTCTGGTTTTCCTTCTTGAGAAGACCAAAATGTCTTCTGCCAACAGTTTAAGGAAAGTTTTAGGGAACGCTCAGGCTCTGAGGGATGAGTTTTAAGTGAAAATCAGAATCAGTGAGGAACTGACCACTTTGCTCCTATAATAACCACTTTGCTCCTATAATATGGAAATAGCTGTCCTTTCTTGCTGCTCTCTCCTCTGGCCTGAGCAGAAATACTGGAAATACGGCTGAAATTATTTGTGCTTACATAATCAAGCCACATCTATGCAAAATTGCTTCTTAATGACTCATCACAGCACACTGTTTGTCTTCTCCCGCCAACCAGCTGACTGAGAGGAGTTGTTAGAGCTCAGATTCCTCCCAGGCAGCCTCTATAAACATTTGAGTTTTATTAGCTGTTTATAAATTACATCAAAATACATCAGGCACCCATGGCAGGGACAGAACGGCGATTGCGACATGTAGTAAATAACAAAAGCATGGGATGAAAACAGATATATACATTTTAAAGTGCACCTGAGGCACATTAGAATCATTGCATAATATGTTTTGACTTAATAAGAGGATGCACTTTGCGTAAAGACAGCGCTGAAAGTGGCTTTCCCTGACTGATTTATGAAATGTAAATGTTTACACATCCACTGTGTTTCCTGGGGCTGGGAGGAATAAAGTCAAAACAACCTTGGGGGTGGGAATACATTTCACTGGGAATACATTTTCTCCTCCCACTTCCAGTGGCACATCTCTCTTGACCAAGCTGGAATTGGGATGAGTTGTCTCCGAGATCAAAACAGGGCTTAGAAGAGGCAAAATAGATGCACACAAAACTCAAAATGCACATTTCTTCTCATAGGACAGATAAAATAATGAGATGTTTGAGCAGCCTCCACAGGGAGATGATGGTTTCCCTGTGGTTTGAATTCATTGAGATGCAATGACCTAAACCTCGCCCTCAAAAAAGGGAATAAATAAATAGCTCGTGGCTGCAAAATCAGTCATTATGTACATGATTATGTGTATAAATTATACAGATACATAGATATGTGTATCCTCAGGGAGGGGGTGGAGTCACCATCCCTGAAAGCACTGAAAAAACGAGTAGACCTGTCACTGGGAATAAGTTTAAGTGGGAATGGTGCTATTTGGTTTAAAGTTAGATTTGGTCTTGGAGATTTTTTCCAAATTTCAGGATTCTCTGACTTTCTATATCCTCAGTCAGAGAGACAATTCTCAAAGGACCAAAGGAGAACAAATCAATAATTCTCACTAAACCTGAAATCTCTGACCCTAGGCCGGACAAAGGACTTTCCTTCCTTCCTGGAAAAGACTTCTTCTAAATTTAGTTCTTCTGTAAACTTTTGAATTAATGGAGTCCAAACCCCTCTGGTGAGATTCCCACTGACTTTGGCAGGATTTTGATCCAATTCAGTATCCCTAAGTGGGAATTTAGAATAGGCTCACCTTGATTTAATACTGATATTTTAAAATTTGCATGTTTGTCTACTTATTTTGAACACACACTTGTAGTTAATTACTTATATGATGTCACCCACTTCTGGATCTCAGATTATTTACCTGTTATGGATTCATGTGGCCTCTGAGGTATAATCCGTGCTGTCACTTCGGCAGAAGCCTTCATCCTTATTCAAAAACAAATCTGGGAAGTTTCTGTACTCGCACACTACAAGACAAACATTGTAAATAAGGAACATAAACCTTTCTTCATCCTTTTTGTTTTTTATTGTTTTTTTATTGCTGAGCTGATGTGCAATGAGGAAAACGAACTCCATCCCATCCAGACCCAGCACAGAGGCTGCACCTTGAGTTCTGTGTCCAGCTCTGGATCCCTCATTTCAAGAAAGATTTTGAAGTGCTGGAGAGTGTCTAGAGAAGGACAACAAAGCTGAAGGTGAAGGTTCTAGAGAGTGAGTCCATGAGGAGTGGCTGAGGGAGAAACCTGGAGAAAAGGAGGCTCAGGGGAGACTTACTGCTCTTTCCAATCATCTGACAGGAGGGTGAAGCCAGTGGGGGCTGAGCTTTTCTCCCTGGGAACAAGGGACAGAACAAGAGAAAACAGCATCCAGTTGCCCTGGTGGAGGTTCAGGTTGGGCATCAGGAAGAATTTTACCATGGAAAGGGCTGTCAAGACTTGGAAGGTGCTGCCCAGGGAGGTGATGAGGTCCCCATCCCTGGAGGTGTCCAAGGAATGACTGGATGTGGCACTCAGTGCTCTGGTCTGGGTGGAAATGGGGTGATCATAGGTTGGACTCAATAACATTGGAGGTCTTTTCCCACTTAAATGACTGAGATTTGGTGAAAGAGGAAGGCAGGCCCTGGATGGAGCAACAGAGAAAAGCTGCAGCTCTGTCAGGGCGCACAAAGATATCAGAGCTAACTCAAACCCAGCCATGCAGCACAAAGCGAACAGGAGCTGCAAAATCCCACAAGAAGGATGAATTAGCTCATGCTTCATTCCATTCTGGCTCAGTTAATACACTGATACTCGAGTTAATGAATTTAAAATCAACTCGAATGCATCTCAAATGCTCTTGGGTTTGTAGACCTGGTTCCACTTTTTAGCTCTCTGAAAGATACTCTGTGTAACCAAGCACTTGTCTGGCTCCGATTTTCCCTCTGCAAAAGGCACCTTTTTCAGTGCAATGGTGTGAGAATAAACCCCAGCATCCTTAGCTGCTCAGCAGAGAGCAGATAGCGGCTCAAGATAAAGAGGAAAAAACTGGTGTCACAGAATCACAGAATTAGGGCTGGAAGGAACCTCTGAAGATCATCCAGTCCAACCCCCTGCCAAGGCAGAGTCACCTGCATCAGGAATGTGTCCAGGTGGGTTTGGAACATCTCTGGAAAGGGAGACCACACCCTTCCTGGGCTGCTGTTTCAGTGCTCTGCCACCCTCCATCATAGAGCTTCTTCCTCAGGTTGAGGATGGAACTTGCTGTGTTTTAATTTATGGCCCTCGCTCCTTGTCCTGTTGTTGGGCACCTCTGGAAAGAGTCTGGGACCATCCTCTTGACACCACCTTGGAGGTATTTATATGGTTTGATGAGATTCCTCTTCTCTTCTCTTCTCTTCTCTTCTCTTCTCTTCTCTTCTCTTCTCTT
>VRYO01001463.1:930868-948972 GCA_009812075.1 Sialia sialis
AGTTCACAAAATGAACATTTAATTGGTGTTTTTATGAGTTTTCTTAAGCCTTCAGCAACACCTAAATGTTTCGGAAATATGAACAGATTCTGAAAATGGAGTGACCACAGCTGGACTGTCCTGGTAGTGGCTGGGCATTGGTCAGCAGCTGATGAGCAACTGTATTTGCATCACTGGTTGATCTTGAGTTTTGTTTTTTTCCCTCTTTCTCTCTTCTACTGTTATTATTATTACTACCACCAGTATTATATTTTATTTTGCTTCAATTATTAAATCGTTCCTATCTCAACCCATGAGTTTTTTGCTTTTCCCTGCTTCCTTTTTCTACCTCCTTTATCTCTTGACCTGGTATTTTCAAGGATAGAATTGAAATGAACTGGAAATCTTGAGGTCACCAACACTTGCCATCCTTCTCCTGACCTTTGCTACTTCTTTTACTTCCAAAATTCACATTCCCAACCATTCTCCACCCAGACCATTTCCAGAATTTTCATCACAGTCTCTATGACAAGTCAGCAAATAATTTTCCTTTTTGTTTTACAGTTCCTCCTATCACAGGTACAGGAGGGGATGAAGAGAATTAAATTATGTTTTCCTTTCTAAGTTGCTTTAAGTGTTTTCTGAGGTGGGACATCAACCAAAAGTGACATGAGGATTCAAATTTCTATTTCTTCTTTCTGTTTCTTCTTTCCATTTATTTCTATTTCTTGTTTCTCAAATCACCCTTCTGGATGAAAATGGGCAGCCTTGCTGAGGGCATTGTACCTAATCTTGGCTTGGGCAGGACTGCTGGAGAAAAAAGAGGAGAAAATTTGGGTGTTTCCCTAAATTACCTCTTGGAGAATCCTCCTGGAGTTTCAGCCTGAGTTTTCTATCCTGCAGAAAGCTGTTTTCCCCAATTCCTATCCTGGAAACACAGGCTGTGAACAAGCTGCTGCCCTAACTCTGGGAAAACCTTCACCTTTAAACCAGGGGTTAGGATTGTGAGGCCTGAGGTTGGAATCAAACTCTGGCACAGAGGTGCAAAACTTCAGCATCTTACTTAAAGACGTGGTGGAAAGGGGCAAGAATTCCAGAAGGAGATGGGTCATGTTAAAACTGAAGAAAGCATCTAAAACATGAAGAGAAGAATAGGAAACAGTCTGAAAGCAAGGGGGGAAATTAACAGGGGAACAAAAAAAAGGAAGGAATTTAAAAATAACCCCCACAAACCCAGACACAAAAAATAAAGCCTCTGGCATCTGCACTGCTGCTCTGATCTGGTATCAAAATATGTTTCCCCCTTCTTAGGCTGTGAGAGCTCCTTGCTGGCCAGCTGAGATAGAGCAGTGTTTGAGTTTGGTTGCTGTTTCCAGCCTGCCTGGATGGAAAACAGATCTGGTGGGTGCTGCTGCCTCATAGTGCACTGGAATTTAAATCCCTGGGAAGACACACCTGTTCCAAAGAGGGAAAAATGTTTATGTGCAGATGCTAGCAGAGATCATGGGAAGAGTTTTAGGCTGGATTTGAAGGGGCAGAGATCAAACCAGGCTCACTGAACTCAGCACCACATTCCCCATGTCCTCAAATGCCACAACCACACAATTTTGTTTTTCAAACCAGGGATGGCTGCCTCGCCACTTCCCTCGGGTGTCCACTCCAGGACAAAAACTTTGGTGAAGAAATTTTTCCTGTTATCTCACTCAACAGCTACTCAGCAAGCAGAGGAACAGCCTGGGAGGAAAGGGAGGTGTGCATGCAGTTTCTCACAGGCCTTATATATAAATAAATTCTTTGTTTTATGAGAGTTATCTACATTTTTCACCACGAATGAGAGTAAAGATTTTGTTCTGTTTTTCAAAACATTTTTTTCCTCTCAGGTTGAAGGAGTGACCTGACTCTGCTTGTCATTGTCCCTTGTTGTATTGACATGCACTGCAACCCCTTCAGCTTTTCAGTGAATGGATCCACACTTGTTTGCACATCCACATCTTCAAAAAGGTTTTAATTTCCCAAATGGAGGGGCAGGAGACAGCATCACCTGGGCTGGTTGGTGTGGAAAAGTGCCACATTTCCTGTGCCACCGCTGTCTGACTCTGTGAATTACTGCTGAGGCTCTGGCATCAACCCCCTGCTCTCTCTTTTTCCCTCTCAGGCTCAAATAAGTTGTGAATTATTTGGGTTTTTCCTCCCACTTCTCCTTGCTTATCTGCGAAACTGCTCAACGACAAAAATCTTGGGTTTGCATGCAATGTGAATTGTGCGTCTCAAAGAAATAAAGTGATAAGGTAAAAGCAGGAAAAAGCAAATTCTGAACAGTTGGGCTTTTTCGTATGTGTGTGATTTATAAGCAAAATAATATGCAAACTCAATTTTCTGATACCCAGGCTGTGTCGGACTATTCATATGCTGCCAGTGAACAATAAAAGGAGGAAAGATGGTGAGCTGGATTGAACGCAAACACAATGGGTTTCTCTAGGCTTCAGGGCTAATCAGGGACTCTTTGAGAGCAGAAAAGATTCCTGACAATTCCCTGAAAACAAAGCCACCAAACATCCCCTGGCTTCTGCCTTGTGCAATCAGCCACATCCCAGGGTGCAGCAAGACAGAGATAAACCAGAGAGAACAGTGGGAGGAGGGGGTGCTGCTGGGTTCAGGGGATGCTTCTGATCTTCTCCCAGTGGTGGACTGGAATCCAAAATAAACAGGCCAGGAGAGCAGCTGCTTTTTAAGGTCTTTATTGAAAATGATCTTTGGGTGGGGAGCTCGAGGGGCTGCACATGCCACCACTGCTCCCAGTGAATGAGCCAAAGGAGCAGAAGGAGGAGTGCAGCTTTGTCCTCTTAGGCAGAGCTGAGGCTTTCATCCTCACAAGAATTCCAGAGAAGACCACACTGGTTCATTGTCAGGGGATGTCCTGTTGGTTGGGTGCTGTTAGAGTTGTGGTGACAGGACAAAGCAGCTCCAGATGGTAAATTCATTCTCTCCATTATTCCCTTGACCTGGGAACACTATTCTCAGTTCCAGATGTTATTTGAGCTCATTGTTTCAGGGGTTTTTATTTCTGAATAGCGTCCCAGTATCCTTTGCGCCCTTCCCATTTGCATATAGCTCACTGATGTCACCCTCCTCCCAGTCACAGGCACCATTTTAGGGGAGCAGCGGAGGCATTACCTGATGGAAGGGAAAGGGCATATGGGTAAGACAACTGGGGACCGAAACAGAGTGAGGCCAATAATTTAACATTAACAATTAACATTAATTAGGAACCAGAACAGAGTAAGGCTTGAGATTTTAACATTAACAATTAACATGGAAACCAAACAAACTCAGGAACTTGTTCCTAATAGAATCAGGGTGGCCAGGGGACAATTCCATGGGGAGCAGGCTGCCATGGGAAGTGGTGGAGGTGCTGTCCCTGGAAGTGTTCAAATAATGAGCTGGTGTGGCATTTTGTGATATGATTTATTGGGCATGGTGGTGTTTGGTTCAAGGCTGGATTTGATGACCTTGGAGGCCTTTCCCAGCCTTAATGACTCAATGATTCCATCATTTTGTGATCTGCCAGCAGTCAATCCTTGGCTGCCATTCCCCTCCAGAGACTGCTCCTTTTCTGTCCTGTTAATTCAGCCCTGCACAAGTATCCCACTGCCAGTGTGTTATTTGTTCATTTAGCACTGCCTGTCTATCTCCTTCCATTCTTCCCTGCTCGTTTCCCACTGTATCTCTTCCCCTTGTTTGTCCTCAGCAGCTTTTGTTTGAATTAAATCTCTTTTATTTGCTCTCTGGGGGAGAGAGGCTGTTCAGGCTCCGTTTGCCTCAGAGCAGAGGCATAACAAGATGGGATGTGCTCAGCCAGTGGCATTTCATCCATCAGCACCATTAACTCAGGAGCAGAGTCCTTTCATTTTCATTCTTCCCATGTTTCCTCTGCATCACACAACCAATTCTTCACTTTCCCCTACAACACTAACTCAATTTTTACATATTATCCCCCTTCTCCCGCCAATAGTTTGCAGCCTCAATAAAAGATATTTATATTCTAATTATTGCTTTGGCCCCTGGTATAACTTCTAAGGAGATTAAAGCCCAAACATATTTTACATAGTGCTGCTCCCTGCTAGCAAAGGTTTGTAGACAACTTCAGTGGAATCTTTGTTTAATCCCAAATCCTGCAGCCTTTTGCATGAACACAGCTGCCAAAGCATCCTCAGCTTGGCCTGCATCTGGATCCATGAAATGGCCTCAAACTGTGCCAGGGGAGGTTCAGATTGGATACTGGGGAAAATTTCTGCACTGAAAAAGTGGTCAAGTGTTAGAATAGACTGTCCAGGGAAGCAGCAGAGTCACCACCCCTGGAAAAGTATTTATAAAATAAAAATACTTCACCGTGTGGTTTAATGAGAACATTGTGAGCGCTGTTTGCTCAAAGGTTGGACTTGATGGTCCTGGAGGTCTTTGCCAAGCTTAATGATTCCATGAATCCACTGTCACAAAAAGGCCAGACCTCTTTGTGAGGTTTCCTGGAAGAGCTTTGGAGGTGAGAAGTGGAAAAAAACTGCACCATGCACTGAAAAATTGTGACCTTGGAGGTCATTCCCACCCTTGGTGATCTCTGTGAAATAGTGTTTCCACCAGGATGGCAATCCTGGAAATCCTTTCCTTATACCTCTCTCTTTCCACTAGAGGGCTGGAAAAGCAAACCTTGTGCAAAGTGCAGTAACACGCACCGAAACTCATTTATTCCTTGTGCTTCTGTGGTTATGCAAACTGTTTCTTTATGAATTAAAAAAAAAACAAAAAACAACAACAAACAAACAAAGAAATAAAACAAAAACCAAACAACAAACAAACAAACAAAAAGGAAGAAGAACTAATTTAAGTATTTCCTTATTTCATCTCTTAAAATGTCAGCCACGAACCTTTGCTGTGTGAGTCTGGGATGGCACCACAGGCAGAATTTATATGAAATAAAGCAGAAGCTGTGGCACACTGGGAAAAAAAAAGCAACATTTTTGTGACTTGGAGTCTCCTGGGCCAGAAACAAGGTGACATCTTTCTTATTTTGGACACATCTCTCATTCCTGTCCATCCATGCAGCCATCCATGTCCTCTGATGCTTTTATCGTCTCAACTTAGCTATTAATTCCCCTAATTATTTAAACAAAATTAGTTCCTGCCATCTGGTTGTCTGCCTGCTTGTTCCACTGGGATTTGACTCCAAAGCTAGTGTGGCTGTTGTTCTCCTACTGAGATTTCTGCATAAAAAACAGCTTTGGGATGTTTGAAGTCATTTTTCTTTAAGGAATGCTGCAGATAAACAATTCCTCTTCCCGAATAGCCACGACAACATCTTTGGATGTCAATTATAAAACTTTTTGGATGTCAATTATAAAATTTTATCTGGATGTAAATTATAAAAAAAAAAAAATCAAAATATGTAAACATTTTGCTGCAGGCTGGTGTTTCAGATAATTTGAAGATAATTTGAAGATAAATTTAGCTGTTTATCCGATGCTACATTTAGATGGGATATTAGGAGAGAATTCCTCCCTGGGAGGGTGGGGAGACCCTGGAAGAGGTTGTGCAGGAATTCTGTGGCTGCTCCATCCCAGGAATTGTCCAAAGCCAGGCTGGACAGGGCTTGGAGCAAACTGGGACAGTGGAAGTTGTCCCTGCCCAGGTCAGGGGTGGAACTGATGTTCTTTGAGGTCCAACACAAACTTTTCCATGATTCCATTAATTTTAAAGGCTTCAGGTGAATCAATCATTAGGAACAACTCACACACTCAGTCTCTGCCCAAGGAAGGCAGAGTGTTCTTATCCCATATTTCCACATTTTTAGGGTAAAAGGAGCTGCACAGAGACAAACTCTGTTTACCAGCAAGAAACAAAGAAGTGCTGCTAATGAATTGCTGTTCCCTGATTCCTGCTCCCTCAAGCCTCCCAGTTAATGATGACATGAACTGTTGCTGTTACATTATGCTGACATTTAGAGCACTCTGAAATTGGCACAATGTGCAAAATGGGAGAATTAAACCCGGAGAAGGCAAGGAGTGATGGCTGGACAAGGAGGGGGATCAGCCTTTGCTGACAGAAGAGACTGGCTGAAGTTTTTTCTCTGTGATGTGCAGCTTGGCAGAGCTGGTTGGGCTGAAGCAGAAATGCTGCCACAGTGAGACAAAAAGGGCAGAGAAGGAGGGGATGCTCTTTCCACTGAAAACCCCAAAGTTGTTACTGAATAAATCCATAAACAAGCATTAAATATTCCTGTTTAGGAATCACACAGCTCAGACTGAGCTAGAATAAATGCAGATTATTTTTTCCATAGAATCATGGAATCATTTGTGTTGGAAGGGGCCTTCAGGATCACCTATAACCAGGCATGGGTCTGGATAAGAGCAGACTTTCCCTTCCAAGTAATTACAGTAATTTCACGATTAGAAGCCGCACGCTTTTCATTGAAGAATCCAGCCTACCCCAGTAGTGCAGCTAATCATCAGGTGTGGCTTATCTATGGACAAATCCCAGCGAAATGCCAACCTGGAAGCGAGAGCTGGCTGGGGAGGGTGCCTGGGGCTGCCTTTAAAGGCTTCGCTGGTCTATGAAAACTGTTTGCAACTTGAGCACCTGACACCAAACCCCGCGCTGGCACGATTCTGTTACTAACTTGTTACTTTGTCGCACCTGGATCCTCGCTTAAAAAAAAAAAAAAAACAGCTTATATTTGGGTGCGGCTTATATATGGACACATCCCGTGGTCTACCTGGCTACCCGGATATGCGGCTTATAATCAGGTGCAGCTTATAATTGTGAAATTACTGTAATTGGGTGAACAGGAAGAAAGCAGCAGAGAAAAAGTTTAACAGCAGCAAATAATAATTTTAAAAAAATAGCTTCCTGACACTTTTGAAACATTTACATTTGCACACAGGGTAACTTTTATGGTGTTCCTGCAGCTGATATCTTCTGATTTACCAGGGAAATTGGGTTTGCATGGTAAATTTTTGGTAGTGAATGGCTTCAAGGATGGTTTGTGAGAAACTTTCCCAGTCCAATAAGTGGCAATGGCTCTTGGCTCCAGCATGGATGTGCAGCTGGCCAAGGTCAAGCCCATCAGGAATAGCAGGAGCACCTCTGAGATAAGGAATTTTAAAAGGAGAAAAAAAAGACCTGCAGAAATGTTGGCTAAAAGAAAAGTGAGACAGACACCAAGAGGTAAAGAAGGAGGGAAGGAGATGCTCCAGGCACCAGAACAGAGATTTCTGCAGACAGTGGTGAGGATCTTTCTGCTCTCTAACTTTTCAGCCCATTTATATCCATCATGTCTTCCAGTTGCTCCCTGGGAAAATATTAAAAAAAAGCTTTATGGGTGAAATTAAAGTGAGAGATCATCCAGCAAAACAGGCAAAACAGGCCCAAATTGGGGAAATAAATGTTATTACAAATCAAAATCAGACGAGACTCTTTCCCCCACACCTCCTTTCTTCAGGAAGGAAGGGAGAGAGGAAGAGAGGAAGGAAAGAAGGATTCCAGGAAGGAAGCATTCTAGGAAGGAAGGATTCCAGGAAGGCTTCCAGGAATGATTCCAGGAAGGAAGGAAGGAAGGAGGGATTCCAGGAAGGAAGGATTCCAGGAAGGATTCCAGGAAGGATTCAAGGAAGGAAGGAAGGAAGGAAGGAAGGAAGGAAGGATTGATTCTAGGACTGAAGAAAGGAAGGAAGGATTCCAGGAAGGATTTCAGGAAGGATTCCCGGAAGAAAAGATTGATTCCAGGAAGGAAGGATTCCAGGAAGGATTCCAAGGAAGGAAGGAAGGAAACATTCCATACTTCCTTACAAGCTTCTCTGCCTTGCCTCAGGCTGGCATGGAAATCTGTTGGCATCTCCATCCTTGGTTTCCACCTGCAGTTACTCTGCTTTCAGCTCCTCTGCTTCTCCTGGTTGAGATGTCACTGAAGCTTCTGTCAGGAAAAATAAAAATCAGCAGGGACTGATAGGAAAAATAAAGATCAGCAGGGACTGATCTGTTCATCAAATCCTGCCCTCTGAAATTTCCAAGAGATTGGATAGTAGGAAGAAATTCTTTGCTGTGAGGGTGGAAAATGTTGCCCAGAGAATCTATGGATGCCCCTGGAGGTGCTCAAGGCCAGGTTGGGGTTTGGAGCAAGCTGGTCAGTGGAGGATGATCCTGACCATGGCAGGGGGATGGAACTGGACGATCTTGAATTACCAGAGAAGTATTTAGATGTGTTTAGTGCAAGAATGTGTTATCTCTCATATATTCCAGCACTGCTGTTGCCTTCAGCTCCTTATTCCAGTTGTTTCCAGCTTCTCCCTTCTCTTCAGCCTTCATTTTGCTCTCCTTGCCTCCCCGTCCTTGCTTCAGTGGAAATGCAATTCACTGTCCCATTAAATTTAACAGAATTTGATGCAACTTAATTCCAGCCTGTTTTCAGTGTTTTTTCATTCAACGTGCCCTAATTCAATCTATTTCGACTAACTGCAACACACTTAAATGCAATTCCAGGAATTCCATTAAAAATAATTTGCTGCAGAGGAAATAAATAGTATTTGCTCCAAACAACCACCAATCGATGGGATGTGATTTGCTTAAATGCGATTTCATCCAAGAGAAGGAAATTAAATCAAAGCTATGCAGTGTGTTGCAATTAAAATTCATCCCTGATAATCAGGTCAAAGTTTAATTACTGCCAGAGAGGTTTTATTTAGCTTTCTTGAATATATTTATGCCTGGGACAAATTAGTAGCCCTTGATATCTTTGTGTACAACACGGCCATGAATGGATAGTTTTTGCTGTGATTTTACACACGTTGACCCACGAGCTTCCTTCCAGCTCCACTTTCCTGTGGTTTGTGATGATTTTTGTCTTGACAGCCTATGATTGTTTCCTTGAGCTGCCAAGGGATGAAATCCTGTGATTCCTAAATGTTCAGAGCAGAGGACCTTCTCATTCTGCTGCCAAACACCCAGAGCCACCTCTCTGCTCCCTCCTCTTCAAGAGCAGAGATGAGGATTAAAGGGAAGCTGGTGGAGCATTTTGGAAATGAATCTGCCGGCAGCTTTTCCTGCCTCAGAGATTCCCAGAAAAAATGCTTTTCCCTGTGGATGGGAATTCATTTATAGACCCCAAACTGGTGTCTTTGCTTCACGGGTCTGGTGTCCACTTCCACCACTTGTGGTCCCAGCTGGAGCAGCTCGAGAGAGGTTTGCCTGGAATTTGTTCATCAGCAGATTTTGGAAAGAGGTTCATCTCCTTTGGATGACACTGGAGTTTCCTTGTGAAAGATTTGTCTGAAATTTGATATGGAAAATAACCCTAGAAGGTGGATTTCTCTCCTCTGATTCAGAGGGCTGGTTGGGAATTAAGTTGCACAAAACTAAGTGCATTTGAAATAATGTTTTTCTTTTTGCTTGCATTCACTGTTTGATAAAAGGTGAAGTGTCTCTACCTCCCAAAATTTATATCACTGCATTTTTTCTTCTCCAACTGGATGAGAAGACTCAATTCTTGAAGACTTAATCCAGAAACACATCAAAGTCTTGATAAAAACACTGCATCCTTACAATCTGTATATTGTGGTGTGATTAATATAATGTACAACCAAAATGAAAAGGGAACATCCGAATGCACCAAAGGAAAAAAAATCCATCTGAAATTCTTCCTTTAAAATTGCAAATAAAGCACTCCTGGAAAATATTTCAGTGTTATTTTGACCAGAGACAAAAGTGAATTCAACTGTGGTTTAGTGGGAGTTTGTGCCCTTTAGTTTTAATTCCTTCATGCAGTGATTTGTTCACTTTCTTCCTTTTTCTTCCTATTCTTGATCGACAACTTACAAAGCAAGGACTTGGCTCAGACCTCACTGAATATCTTTGAGGAAAAGGAGAAAAAAAAAGGCTTTGAAATTTCTTTACGTTTTTGCAGAATTCTGGAATCTTTTTGCATTGCAAGATTTTAATTGGGGCTTTAGCTCAACACACCCAAATCAATTACAGGGAAAAAAAGAAAAAAAAAAAAAAAGTAACGAGTGCCAGCTTTCCAGACTTCCTGGTAAACTGACACCATAAAAAGCAACTCTGGGTCAGACTGCACTCATTAGTTTTGCAAATTAGTGAGCTCAACATTGCACCAGCCCCAATGAAATAAGGTTAAAATGTGTTGGTTTAATTAGATTCTCTTGTGCTATTTTTCATGGAAAGTATCAAAATATTAACAAAATCGGATAAGCTCAGATTTTCCCCAAACAAATCGCACAAATTAACAGGGTTTTGAAGTTCTGTAAAATCACGGAGCACCACGGGGATGTGAAGTTGGGAAGAAATGTTCTCCCACTTTCTGGGATCACATCAAGTTTGTGAATCACATTCATTTCTCCTCGGGCCAGAATCTCACATTTCTGGTGATTTGACACTCATTACCATTTTCTGTTAGCATCTGTCTCCCCATAATGAGCTGTGCTGTTCTGAGGGAGATGTGATAGGTACAGGAATGATTAATGTGGTAAAAAGGCAGAATTACACTCATTATTTCCTACTGGTTGGCCTCAGGTCTACCTCGGACAAGATTCCTGTTGTGCAAAGTTCTGTAAAAATATGGGAGCAGAAGTGAGGTCCAGCCACAGAGCTGGAAAAGGAGAGGTTGGGAAAACTGAACTGTATCAGGAATTGCAGCCTGGTTGGGTGGGAGATTCCCTTTGATTCAGGGATTTGTGAGGTTTCCCTCATCCAGGTTCAGTTCCTGTCATTGAAGAGGGCTAGATGGGCACAGAGTAAAAAAGCAAAATTCACTTAATTGATTCTGTGATGCTAAGGATGGTTTAAAGCCCATTCTGCATCAGGGAGAGAAAAAAAAATGACATTGAAAAATCAAATCCCCCTTTCCATCTGCTGCCACCCCTGTCAGAATAAACAATCCTAAATCCTCTGTACCTAAATCCAGGAAATCATGGATTCACAGAATCATGGAATCACAGCGTGGTTTGGGTTAAAGGGGATTTTAAAGATGATCCAGAGCAGGTTATTCTTGATTTTATGAAGTTCCAACTCCACTCATGGGCAATGAAGATCCCATGGTGACTTTTCCAAAATCCCTTTCAGTATTTCCTGTAATCCCACCTTTTATCATGTGGCCTTACACAATAGCAAGGATTGTGTATTTCTCACTTTAGCCCCTCTTAGATTAGACCCACAAGGCTGGGATCCACAGAAGTATTTATATGTACAAGATGAAGGATTTCAAAAGGGATTTAGCTACTTAAACAGGAATTAAGTGTGCAAATACTTCTCTGGGTTTCTGAGACTCAGATATGGCAGCACAAAGTGATTTATGAAGAGAGCAAAGACTGGTGAATCAAGCTGCTCCTTTGTTTTTTGGGTTTTTTTGTATGGAACTTCCTGGCAGAGATTCATCCACATCCATTCATTCCTTCTTCTGCTTTAATGTTCTTTTTCTTGTTTTCAGGATCATTCCAGCACCCCTCTAAGGAGTGACAGTCTTTGTTAACACCCACCCAACATGAGAGGAAATAGGAGCTTGTGCATTTATTTGTGCATTTATTGCACCACCAGTTCTTGGAGATCTCCCAGTTTATGCAAAACCAGCCAGAATTTGCTGTCTTTTGGGGACTGAAGCTCATGGAAAGTTGCAGGAGGTAAAACCTTTCTGTAGGAGGCTCCAGGTGCTCCTCACCCATGGAGCACATCCCTCATCCTCGCTCTGGGGGTTGGCAGGTCCCAGAATATTTCTCCTTCAGTCCTCTTTTCCAGTTGATGTGCACATGGAAACCACCCTACATCAGTCCTAAAATGGCACAAATCCAAGCCATAACCTGGTGGCTTTTCAGCAGCTTCAACAAATCCACAAATCCACAAATTAACAAATTAAGGGCTACTGCTGAAGGCTGGATGTTGTTTAAAAGGAGCTTCCTTTGAGTAGTGGGAGAGGAAACCAACCCAGGTTTTGTTTCAATCCTTGCAAAGCCCTTCTGAGAACCTCGTCTGACTTACATAATTCAGAGCACAACATTTTGTCTCAGCAATATCCACAAACTCTCCCATTTATTTCTCTTAAACCGCATAGAAAACTTTTTTATCTTTCCTCTTTTTTTTTTAATAGAGGCATACATAATCTTCCCCTAAAGAGACTATTTGATGAGAGAATTTATCACGTCCACTGCTTGTCTGCTCTGAAGGTTGATTTAACCTCATGATTTAAGATGTACACCTTGAATTCAGTTCTAATTTCGCTGACTGGAATTTCCAGCCACTGGAACTTGTTATGCCCCCCTTTTTTTCTTTTTTTTTGCTTGACTCAAGAGCAGCATCTGATAAGTAATTAGAAACTGTAATCGAGTCATCTGCTAAGCTCCGTTTCACTCCACTGGAGAAATCATGTTCCTGATTATCACTGAAGGGCTCATCTTTCAATTTCAGATCAATCTCCCATCACATGTCCAAACTATTCCCAACAGCTTCACTTGTTTCCTTTTGAAGAAAAAAAAAAAAAAAAAGAGAGGAAAAAAAAGAGCTATCTGCCTATATATATATTTATTTTTTGTCTGGCCATGTTTTCTATTTCACAAGCTGTCCTGAATTATAGTTTTTTAAAAGCAGGAATAAAAATAAATCACACACCTTTGGTGAAAAAAAGAGAGCAGGAAGGTGGAATAGTGCTAAGCAATGTCAGTCTTTGACCTAGAATAAAGGTGTCTGAACACAATGTACTAAGGAATAAGAGATGGGAGATGTCCTTTGAGAAGGAGGACATTTTTTCACAATTTTCAGCTTTTTTTCTGAGCAGGATTTATCCTGATTTTTCTGGCTGGCCTGATGAAAAACCCCTTTACTGTTTGACCTCCCAAATATCTGAATTGATTCCTAGGCTGTCCAGAAAAGTGCCTCTGTTCAGATCCCTGAGAAAACTCTTGAGTGGATGTGTAAATCAGGAGTCCAACTAAATAGCTCCTTCCTCACATTAATCATATCCTAATCTCACATTATAATGCCAGAATTCCTCAGTTTTTATGCATGTACCAAACTCCCAGTGATTAGAGTTCAGTACCAAACTGCATCTGCATAAAAATTGCTTTTTTCTTCTTGCTCTCTGGTTCCATGATGCACTCCACGATTTTCAACTTTCTTCCCAAGATGTTGTCACAGTGCTAGTGGATGGAAAAATGTAAAAATGTTCATCAATGATTCAAATTTGGTTGATTATTTGATACTTCCTGTAGCTCAGCTGTTTCCTGAGGCTGGGTAATTGGCCTGCATGATCTGTAAGAATGTCCTAAAAAATTCTCAGGTCTGCACATTCATCTTCCCACCATCAAAGATGATTTTGACACCAAACTGTGCTGTTTTTATAACCTCACCTCATTCTTCTTTTCACCTGACCCTTCTTGCTCTGTGGTGGACACGGAACATCACACATGTGGGGATGGAGCTTTTTTCCCTTCCTTTTTTCCTTTTTTAATGATTGTTTCTAGCACATAATTCAATTTACACATCCTCACTGCTTGATTGGCTTCTACCTTTGCAGCTGTTTGACAACAGATTGATAAAACTTGCCCTTAATAGCATGAGAAATATTAACAACACCCAGAGCTTTGCAACACTTCCTTTTCTTTGGGCATCAGATACAGACTAAAGCTGGTTTTAAAACATCAACCCTTCCACTCCAGAGAGCATGAAAAACCTCAAGAAAACTTGATTTTTTGGGGGAGAAGGAATATATTTGCTTAGCGGGATAAGGCAACTGGCCGCCAGGATTTCATGAAATCTCATTTCTCCAAGATTTTAAGGATTTGATTAAACAAATGTTTAGAGTTTGGATGAGGAACTTCCGGACACCTTGTAATTTTGGAATGGGGAGTTCTAAATGTAATTCAGAGTCAAGGTTACACCTTTGCCTGGATATCCAACTAATCCTGTGTCCTGAAGCCACAGTTTATCACTCCATGAAACCCACTCCATATTTTTCCATATTTATTTCTATTTGATTGCTCCTTGAGGTTCAGATTTGGTTCACACCAACTCAGACCTACCCTGCACCCTCTCAAATCCTTTTTAAACTCCACTGGCATTTTACCAGCACTCTCTAAAGGCAGCTAAGAGAAAAAAACCTGCTGTCTGGATATTGAAGAGATCCAGAGCCCTCCCACGGTTAAGGGCAAGAGACAACAATGCCTGGGGTGATTCAGAGCTGCTTTAGGCATTGGAAGGTGCTCTAAGATATCTCTGAAATCTTTTCTTCTCCAATTCTTTCCATGAGCTGTGTGCTTCTGATGCCAGAGATTTGGCACAGGAAAAATAAATGATTCCTCCACCCCACCCTGGTGTAGGTTTTTGAACCCGAATTTTCCACACAGAGCACGAGTTGCAGCTTCACCATCATTTCCAACCACAAAGATTGGAACAGACGCAGCTCAGCCCCATAATAAATAGGAGAGTTTAGGGCTAATTATAACAGGCCTTTTAATTTCCATCTGGAGTCACAAAATCAATGGAAGCTCCTTGCTTCATTAAATAATTGCAGTTGCCAATAGCTGGAGCTGTTCCATTTGCAGATGTGCTAAAAACCTGTTTATTTAGTGGTTATCTTGCTCCAAAGGCTTTTTTTTTTGTTTTGTTTTTTTTTTTTTCCCCAAGGAATGAAGCCACAAAGTTGCAGGGAAAGGGAGGACATAAGGAAAGGGGAATGTCTTGGGCTGATGTGAGAGAAGCAGGATTTGTGCTTTTATCCTCCAAAATTCAAATGTGATTGATTCCTCCTCCCTCCACCTCCAAATCTCCAGTATTGCAAGGAGAGATGGAGGCAAAGCAGCCTTGGTTGATATGAAAAAAAAAAATTCCCTTGGCCAAATTCATCATGTGGGCAAGAGCAATATTTGAAAATGAAGTCGCAAAGGTTGTTCTGGTAGAATGGACTAAATAAGATTCTGGAGGTGAAGAAATGAAGCAAAACCCACCCAAAATCCACTTTTTTTCCCCTTTCCAAATCTGTTTTGTGTACTGGGGAAAAGAAAAAGGCAGACCAGTAGCATGTCTTGAAACCCCACAATTACTCCTTCCTACACAAATCTGTCTGACTTGAAGTGCTCAAAATCCATTTAATCTTCTCAAAAAAATCCAATTGAATTTCTGTGTTTCTGGAAATTTTACCTTCCCAGGATAGGAGGAGACAGTAAAACCTTCAGCCAGAGGTTGTACTTCTGGTTGCAGATGGGACTTGATGATCTTGGAGATCTTTTTCAACCTTGATGAGCCATGATTCCAATAAGATTTAAACATCTGGAATTTGCTCTGGCAAGCAAACTTCTACTCTGCAGATGGATAATTCATGGATGAATTTGATTTTTTACCCCTAACACCCAGGAAACAGGAGTTGTGGAGGTGGGCACCACCAAAGGGAATGGCCTTCAGTGCAAGTGAGGATGAAATTTAGTTCCAGCATTAAAGCAAAAACGGAGCTGTCAGACTGTGGGATATTCTGCTGGGTGGTGGCTTGTGCTCATTCTCTGCTCTTGTGAAACTGAAATTCTTCACAAAAACAACCAATTATGGAGCTTCTTCCAAAGTGTCCCCTTGGTAACGGACAGCCTGATGCCTCCCCAAACCAATCCAAGCTGCAATCTGTTCTCCTGCTGAGCTCCAAGCATGTCATCAGGGCTTCTCAAGGTGTTCACACTGAATTTTAACAAAAATCTATTAGGATTAAGTGAGGACTGTAACAAGCTGAACTGCCTGGCAAAGCAGGCAGCAGCTTTTCCATCTCCCATCTAAATATTTATGAATCTGTTTTTTAGCAGCACCAGCTGGCTGGGAGCTGCCTGAATATGTGGATATCTAAAAATCTTAGGTTCATTCCTCAAGGTCTGGATCAAGGCAGACTCATCATTAGCTATAAGAAGAAATCTTTGTTTTTGGGAATAAAATCTGGCAAAGCACTGGGTGTAAACAACATGAGCGCTTTGATCAAATTTTGACTCACATATCTTCAACAAAAGAGAATACCTGGCAATTTCAGGGAGTAGCCAGGGTGTGAGGGTGGAACCAAAGGAAAGTCAAGGAGTGTCATGTTGGAACAAAACAGACAAGTGTCACCTTAGCATTGACAGCGTGGAACAGACAGGAAATATTCCCTGGCTTGCAGCTTAAAATGAACATTTCAGTTGTTCCATTCACAGTGTGCCTAAGGCAGTCTGTAGTGAAGGGTATTAAAAGATCTTTTAAAACACATTTCCCCCAAAATTGCTTGGCTTTGAGGGGACCTTGAACAAAAAGTGAACTGGAAACAAGGAGAATTATACAGCTGAACTCAGCTTCTGTCTGAGCTGTTTCAAGTCTATGAAAATGGAAGAGGAAACTTCATTCTTCCCCATGGGCAAGGGAATTTGCCAGCAGTGCTTGCAGCTGATGTTTGGAAGAGTGGTTCAAGACTGATCAATGAGTTTTGCATTTGCTCTCCACCCATCTACCAGAATCAATCACATTTTGTGTCATGGTCCTGCTTTGAAAAGTTGGGTTTTTTTGTAGAGGCTTTTGGGTGATTCCACATGAGTTCATAAAATCATAAAATCCTACAATGATTTGGGTTGGAAGGGACCTTAAAAATCATCTCATTCCAGCCCTCTGCTGTGGGCAGGGACACCTTCCACTATCCCAGGTTGTTCCAAGCCCCATCCAACCTGGCTCCAGGGATGGGGCAGCCACAGCTTCAGCAGATAAAGGGCATTTATTGAAAGGTGCTGAGGGTAGCTGGAAATGAAGCTGCAAATATCACTGTGTGGAATATTGCAATCAAGAAGGAAGCACACTGTGAGGACTGGGGATTGATAATGATACCCAAAACAGGGAGAAATCCAAGTGTATCTCAGACCTCAAGGAGCAGAAACAAGAATAGAGCAAATCTGGGAGCATCTTGGGCCTGATATTCCCTTGTCTTTTTTTAATGTGTGCATTGCAAAGATCAGACTGGATGAAGGTCTGGGCAGCCTGGTCTAGTGGAAGTTTCCCTGTCCATGGTAGGGGTCTGGAACTTGGTGATCTTCCAATCCAAAACATTCCCTGATTCTGTGACTCTGTGACTACAGCTCTCCTCTCCTCTCCTCTGGGCCCTGGGTAGTTCCAGGTCATCTCAGTCATGGCCTGGTGAAGTTCCCTCTCTTCTCCAAACAAGATTTCCTGTTGAAACAAGGAGCTCCTCTGTCCCCAAACAATGTACAAGATGCCATAGGAGACTGGGAGAGGAACTGTGTTAATCCAGCTGTCCACCCATCCAACCCTTGTGCTCCCAGCCTTGTCAGTCTCACAGGTGTATCTGCACCAGATTAACTCGAGTTACTCGAGCAGAGCTTAAAAAGCGACCCTGCTCAGTGAGCAAGGGCACTCAGCCTTGCAAGGACAGATGGAGCAATTAAGGAGAGCAGCTCTGCTGCCACGTTCAACATGGTCACCCTCACTTCCACATGTGTCATGCCATCTGAAGAGGGCTGGAGGCCAGCCAGACATCCCTGTGTTTGTGTTTCCTTGGCAGATACCACAGGGATAAGATTAAACAGCTCTGCTGAGCCCAAAGGATTGGGTCACCGGCGAGGCAGGTGGCGAGGTGGTGACCCTCACATCCTGCAGACCAAATAGCCTGAATTTTTATTCACGTGGGTTTGATTTCCCATCCTTGTTCCTCTGTGGGAACTGAGGATCAGTGTAGATGGAGATGGTGTTCCTCTTTTGATAACTCAGTGGAAAAATCCCCCGTGCCAGAGAAATAATCAGATAATGGTAGCACAGAACAAATGTGCTGCAACAGCCAGGTCAAGGATAAGGGTGATGGACAGCTGTGGAGAAAGAGGAGGATTTCTGAGGAAACCCCAAAGAGATCCTGGGGTGCATTGGGAAGAGCATTGCCTGCAGGTCAAAGGAGGTGGCTCTGTCCTTCTGCTCAGCCCTGGTGAGGCACATCTGGAGTGCTGTGTGCAGTTCTGGGCTCCTCAGAACAGGAGGGACAGGGAACGGGTCCAGTGGAAATCTGTGAAGGTGATTTGGGACTGGAGTACCTCTGAGAAGGAAAGGCTGAGGGAGCTGGGGCTGTTCAGCCTCCAGAG
>VRYO01001463.1:949972-966075 GCA_009812075.1 Sialia sialis
CATTCTGTGATTCCATGACTTTGTGATTTTGAAAAACTCTCCTGCTTCTCTTATTTTGGCCCAAATGAGAATGAATGGATGGGCACATCCCACAGACACACATCTGTGCCAGTTGTTGAACACTCCCACATTTCTCCATCAGAAGACAGAGAAAAGCTCAGGAATGTTTGACCAGCTGGTTTTTGTGCTGGGAAACAAATCTGAAAATCCAGTCTGGCAGATGAAGCTGCAGGAGTGCAAGCAAGGGATAAAACAGTCAGATGAAAATTGAAATGGATCAAACAGATCAAAGTGATCAAATAATGGTCTTGCCTGTGGGAAAATGACACTTCAGGGGTCAAACTTTGATTCAAAACTATTTAGAGCCTGTGTTTCAATGCCCAGGGACAATACAGTGAAGACCAACAGAGCAACTGGGCATTAGAAGCATCTCATATCATGAGATTCCCTTAAATTCTCCCTTGAGCTGGCTCCTTTGTTCATTTGCTGTGGTTTTGGAAGTGACAAAGTTGTTCTTTGAGGATCCCAAAAGCTTCCATGCTGGAAAGAGAAGATTTCCATTATCATTAGAGGAAGGATGCTGGTGATTGCTCAAGAGCACATGAAAGGACAAGCAGAATGATCTCGTGGTCTTGGTTATGAGAAATTATTATCCAGACATGACCTTTTGTTAGTTCTCCTCAGATGAATAAAACACATCCTGCCTCTAGAAGATCCTGGAGGCACAGCTGTGGGGGGATCTCCAGGACTTTTCACAGCAGTAACTAATTCAGAAATAAGACCTAACAGGTGAAAGAGGAAGGAGATTGTCAGAAGCCTCAGGAATCCTCAGGACAAATCCCAGTGAATTATTTTGAAGCAAATGCCACCAAGACTCTCATCTCACCCTCCTCAGACAAGAAAGGAGCTGGTTGGTGGCCACCTCAGCCCAGAATGTGACTGCCTGGGATTTGTAATGAATTAATGATCCATTAGAAAACTTGATTTATTTGTCCTGAGGCTCGGGGCTTTCTGGAATCAAAGATTGGCCTTAAAGTCCATCTGCTTCCAACCTTCTGCAATGGGCAGGGACACCTTCCACCATCCCAGGTCGCTCCAAGCTTTGTCCAACCTGGCCTTGGACACTTCCAGGGATGGGGCAGCCACAGCTTCTCTGGGCAACTTGTGCCAGGCCTCACCACCCTCACTGGGAGGAATTTCTTCCCAATATCTAATCTAAACTCACCCTGCTCCCATTTTAAGGCCATTTCCTCTAAGCCCCTTGATGACAGTTCTGGTGAAAATCCTTCAAACACAAATCAGTTTGTGTTCCGACAGTATTCATGAAAGAATTTTAATGTTTCGCCACCAGTCATCCAGGGAAAAAGTGGAGATTTTTGCATTCTCAGTTTTTTATCCTGAGTTTTATTACCCAGCTGTCTAAAAGTTTAGAAGAGATGAGGACAGTTACTGATAAAGAAATGCATCTCTCCAGGATTTCCATCTCTTTTGTTATGACTGGTGCAGGGACTGAAACATTTATTGGTTTCCTGCAAGTTTGGATCCCACAACCCCCCATAACTCTTACTCTGACTGCTTTACAGATGCTGCCCTCTTCAAAATTCAGCCTTGAGAGGGCATGTGTTGTTCCCTGAGATATTTAATGATTGCTGAGCCCAGGTAACTGTTTCTACCTGCTATAAAGTTGGGTTTGAGCAGCCATCAGCAAGAATTTGCAATTTAACGCCTCGCCAAGGCATTGTTTAATTGACAGCAACTCTCTGAACCCAACGCTGCAATATTGAGGAATTAGACGGGAGAACAATTCGTGGACAACAAGTGCTGAAGCCTCTCCCTCTTCAGCTGTCCTGTCACTTCAGGTTGTCATTCAGAGCAGTCCCTCATCTCTCTTGTCCTCCACTGCCTTCGCTGGGCTCACCTTGGAAGGGCTAATTAGCTCCTTGTCAACTGCTGCTTCTTCCTGAGTCCTGAGAAGGGGAGCTAAAATCAATTTGTCTTTCCAGAAACATCAACCAGAAAGGAAGGAAGGAAGGAGAAGGCAGGCACTGGAATGAGTGGCAGGGAATAGTGAAATAATTATACAGAGAACTCAGACAAGTTTCTATCAGTTTGATGAGGAGAGTCTGGACTGAGTTATTCTATTTAAAAGAGAGAAAGTGAGGCACAGAATGGATCTGTTTGTGGCCAGCCATCAGCGGGAAGAGGAGTTCAGGGAAGTTTTTGTGGGTAATTCCACCGGCACTGCTGCAGTCAGTACCTTGGTCCTTGCTGAGTTTAGGTGAGAGGCCTGAACTGCAAAGCCCACAAAGAAAAGGGATTTCTGCCACAGAATTGTGGGATTAGGTGGTTGTTAAGATTGGAAAAAACCTTCAGGACCAACCTTTGACCAAATACCACTGTTCTCACTAAGCCATATCTCAAAGTGAATCATTTAGAGACCTGAGCATCTCAGAGTTCCACTACGAAAGGCAGGACCCCAGAGAAGACAACTTAATTACAAAAAAACACCTACTAGTTGTTTTTTTTTTTTTAATTATTATTCTTGAAGTTTTTGAGTTTTTGGATTCACCTTGGGGAACTCTCAGAGGTCAGAGAATTTTCCAGTTGTTTGGGGAAAGAATTTTCCAAGAATCCTCAGGCAGACTGTATTTTTCTAGGGAATACAAGCAATTGGCCACTCCAAGAAAAAAGGCAGCTGCATTTCATGGAATGCCATATATATAGCACCAAAGATTCATTTTTCTCTAGGTGTTTTGCCTCTATTTTTTCCTTCACTCTAAAAATCTTTGGGAAAGTCATTCCAGGAAAAAAGAAATAACTTTGAGGAAATTGCTAATAGTGTTTAATTCCTGGCTCACCACATCCAGGAAACCCACTGTGCTATTTTCAGGGGATTTGAAATGGGCATTAAGTCCAATTTTTGAGATTTCTGCTACTGGAAGTCATTATTCTTAAGCATAAATATTTTCCAAATTGATTATTTTTTGTGTGAATTGATTTACTCATTCCCATATTGTTTACTACTGCCTTGTTTTCCTCTGAGGAAAACAAAAAAAATGCTTTCTAAAGGCTTCTAAACAATGATAATTCATATATGGTTTTTCTGGCACTCAGTTTATTGCTGGGTTCAGTTCAATCTCAGGGTAATTGTTCCAGCTTCAAAAAGCAAAATCCTTGTGGGCTCCAGTGAAGGCTCCAAAGCCAAATGTGAATTTTGAACTGCTCTGCTCTGTCTGGACCTTGAGGCAAGGCTGCAGGCAGGATTTTCTCCCAGTTCTCACCTTTCTTGGTCCCAGATCTTCAGGTGCTCTTCACCTTCCAGAGGATTTGGCTGCAGCACCACAGTGCCAGGAAACTACAAAGGGTCACATCCCTCCACCCCTTTCCCAGGTAAAACTTTTCCCTGTGCCTTTTTTAGATTCTTCCATGCCCTAGTTAGGTACTTCCACAAAAACTTGCAAAGTTGGAGAGAAAGAGACAGGGACATTGAGCTCATGCAAGGTGCATGGTTGTGTTTGTGAGCAGGAATGGAGATTGCCCCACTTATTTCCTCTGGAGAGGCTGAAAGTCCCTCTCACCCATTTAATCTTATTTTTAACTCTAAGTGGGTGCCTGAATTGCATGGCTTTCAATGGGAGATGAAAAGGGTTTCAGTTTCCTTGCTGAATAGGAAGGAGTCAAGCCCCAGATCTGGGCATTAAATTTGAAGACGCTGACAAATAAAGGATGGGATTTATTGTTTTCTTTTTTGATCATTTTGCTTCTTCCCCCAGTGTCACCCTTCGAGTGTGAATAGGTCCTCATATTTAAGGTCTCAAATTAGGCAACCTTCAAAGGCTGCTGGTTCTGTTTCATTTTTTTGGAGTGCCTGGGGAGTCTATAATTTAGGCAGAATATCTGGTACAAACCAATACTTGGTAAACTTTCAGTCTCCCCCACCACTCCAGCTTCTCTGGGACAAGAATTCCTGAGTGTATCCAGAGTTCTGCCCTGAATTCTGACAGTCTGTGCACCTGTCCCCAGATATACCCAGTCGGTTCTTCTCCCTTTTAGGTCCCACACATTCTCCTAGAGATGTGACACCCCAACTTGTGTGAGTCCTGAGGTCTTCCAGGAAGTCCTGAGACCTTTCAGGGTGAGATCCCCAGTAGACCCTAAATTTCAGGTGTCTACAGGAAATGTTTCTCATTTGAGGCAGCTGATTTTGTTCCTACCATGGTCAAAGGAGGTGCAGTCAGGAGAATCAGAAAATTCACCCCGTGCTTCCTCTGGCCAGCCCAAGGGGCCTTATCTATTTCAGGATCAGATGAATCAGGGAATATTTGGGGTTGGAAGGGACATTCCAGACTGTATAGGTCTAACCCTCCTGTCATGGGCTGGGACAACCAGAGCAGCTTTTTCCAAGCTCTGTCCAACCTGTCTTTGAATATTTCCAGGGCTGTTCCAAAGGTTGTTCCAAGCTCTGTCCAACCTGTCTTTGAGCATTTCCAGGGATGGGGCAGCCACAGCTTTTCTGGAAAATTTCTGCCAGGGCCTCACCAACCAGAGAGGGAATAATTCATTCCCAAAATACAATTTAACCCTGCTATCTCTCAATTTAAAACCATTCTGATGGTCCTATTACCCCTTTTAAGGAGGACAAAACCTCTTCTCCTGACATCTGCTCATCACATTCCAAAAGTCCATGACTTCCCTCCTTGCTTCCTTCAAGTGACAGATGTGAAGGGTTTTAAGAAACGCTGCCCATATCCCTGCAAAAAGCAGGACTTTTTCCAGACTCCTTGAGGATGTTCCCACTCATTTGAGCATGATGGGGATCCCTCCAAGAAGGAATTTTGATGTTTTCCAGGGATGGTGACTACACCACTTCCATGGGGCCCTGCTCCACTCTTTCAGGGCACGTGGAAAGCTGTGAGACATCGGGCCCAGTCCAGACTGGGCATAAACCAACCTCTGACAGCTGTGGCCCTGCTCATCTTTCATTCTCAGAGTCCAGCAGCTGGATGGAGCAGGAGGAGAAGTCCTGTCCAGCTGTAATTTATGCCCTGACATGTGGGGAAATCTGTGCAATTTATGCTTCTTCTACTGCAGGTGTGACCTGTTGGAGCAGGACCCCACTTTTTGGAAATCAATTTATCTGGAAGACTTTGCAGATTATGCTTGCTCCAAACCTTGTGTTCAGTGTCTGAACTAGAAAGATGAATTTTGATTTCTTTTTGCTTTATTTAGGTTACATTAAAATACACATTTTGCATGGAGAAGGGAAGGTGAACAAACAAGGCAGCACTCTCAAGGAATATTCCCTGGCTGCAGCAACTTTTTCAGCGCTGAAATGGCTGAATATGTTAAATGAATAGCTGAAATGTTAAAGCTTCCCTCCTCTGATTGGGTCTCAAAATCTCCAGATCACTCCAGTTTTGTGGTATTTCTAAACAAGAAATACTAGAAATACAGTGATTATTGGTTAATAAAGAGATATTTGATAGCTGGAGTATGGCAGCTTTGGCAACCTCAGGACTTTACAGTGCTTTGTATTCACAATGTAAAACATAAAAATACACCTGGTCTAAACATTTGAACTCCAAACCTGCTCACAAAACAAAAAAACCCCCTAAAAGGATCCTGGCCAAATGGGTGAGCAGCCACTGGTAGATTTTATAGCCACCTCTTTGTAAGATCTCTGTACCTCCAAACCCTTTGTTATACATTTTAATCTCAATTCCACCTAATAATGAAAGTCATGTTCATTATTGGTGTAGCCACAAAAGCTCTTCCCACCCTTTCCCTCTCACCACTTGGTCCAACCAAACAAACCCACTCTGATCTGGGAGATTCTTGCCAAGAGCAGCAGACGGAGGGTCACCAAATGTGCTACGTTTGCAATCTCTTCTTTCCCCTGTTTTGGTGTTATCTTTTCCTCTTCTAGCATTTCACAGAAACCAGTGTGAAAAAGAGGACAGGAAAACACGATGGTGTTCAGACCTCTTTGGTGCTGTGAAAATGAAATTTTATGGTGCTGGAGAGACAAAGGTCACCCTGCCTTCCCTTCTCCCACCTCCATTTACATTACAAATCTTTTCCTCGTGTATAAATTGAGGAGTGTTGCTCACCAGTAACCTCCTTCCTTCAGAGAGGTTTTCAGCTGCCGTGTTTAAAACTGGATATTCACAAACTACCAGGAGGTTTTGTCTTATTTTCTAGAGGTGTGTGAGTAAATTACCACAGCTGAGGTGGAGCAGGCAGCACACAGGGACATGTGAGTGGGAGGTGAATGCCACCAGCATCCTCTCATGCTGTGCTTCATGTTGGTCCCCCACAACTCGTCTCTTAGATCTCCATTCCAACAAAAGCTGGGATTTGTTGTTGTTGTTGTTGTAATCATTATTATTATTATTATTATTATTATTATTATTATTATTATTATTGTTGTTGTTGTTGTTGTTGTTGTTGTTATTATTATTATTATTTCCTGGCAATGTTTTGTAAGTCACAGCAACAACACAGTAACAGCAAGCTCAGCCTGTTCAACAATATGTAAATATTTTCCTGTGGGAAATGAGATAGAAAATTCACGTCCATGGATTTCAAAAGGTCACTTGGGCAGGTATGTGAACACCAGCAATCTGCATCCCAGCTGCCTCTGGCCATAATTCCTGTTTAGGTGCTTAGCAGGCATGGAGAACACGGGAAGTGAGGTGTGTAATGGGGATGGAGGACAGGAGACCAAGGCACCAAACAGGAGAGGTGAGAAAGAGACACAGCAAGGAGGGTTCCTCAGACACAGAATTTGGTGACCTGAAATTATGCTAAAGGCATTTCTAAAATACTCATCAACAAATGTCACTGCTGTTCTGTTCCAGGCCATTTGGTGTCTCTTGGAAAAATCAAAGAATCATGGAATGGTTTGGGTGGAAGAGGCACATGGAGGCACTCTTGGGGTGTCCTGTGCAGGGCCAGGAGTTGGATTTGGTGATCCTGATGGGTCCATTCCAACCCAGCATATTCTGTAATTCTGTGATTCCATGATGATCCAGTTCCAACCCCTGCCATGGGCAGGGATAGCCTGGAAGTATTGAAGCCTGGGTTGGATTGGGTCTGGAGCAACCTTAGGTGTCCTTACCTGTGGCAGGGAGCTGGAACTGGATGATCTTTAAGGTCCCTTCAAACCCAAACCATTCCATGATTGTATGATTTTTTTTCAGGGTTTCCCATGGAGGAGGAGGCTTTGCACATTACGTCCTGTGCCCGATTTATTTTAAAAACTCTTTGCTTTGCCAGGTTTCTTTCAGCTGACACATTTTGTTTTCTTCATTGATTCTGATTTACATTTCCCACTCAGGCAACGACTCATACACTTCTTTATGTTATTCATCCTTTGTATTTAAGGCTGTTTATTTGTGATTGACTGCATCAGCCCTTCTCAAGCAGATTGAAGAGGTTTGGGGTGACAAAAAGAAGAGCCCAAAAGAGAGGAAAACCTTTAGCCTTCTTTAGCTGGGTGCAGAATTTTGGCTTGAAGGAGGTAAAATTAAAGTGGGTTTGCGTGTGCATGTGGTTGGTATTAGATCCTCTCCTCTGTGTTCCTGAATGCTGGGGAAGTAGAAAAAATTCCTCCTGAATTTGCAAGGATCAATGCACAAAGAGCCACAGATCACTGAGTGCTGGTCCTGGGCCACAAGAATCAAGATAGGTGGAAGGTGCTGACACACAGACTCAAATATCTCCATAAAAATAATTTAAAGTATTTCTGTAAGATTAATTTTAAGGTTTTCTTTAAGCAGGTCTTGAACTTGAAGTGCTTAAGAGAGTGTGTTTGAACAGTGTGAAAATGTCACAGGATTTTGGGGGATATAAATCTTTGTTTTTCATCAGGCCCTCTGGCAAAGCACAGCACAAAGGA
Organism: Sialia sialis; assembly: GCA_009812075.1. NCBI lineage: Eukaryota > Metazoa > Chordata > Aves > Passeriformes > Turdidae > Sialia > Sialia sialis. The sequence continues at coordinate 957,873 of VRYO01001463.1, forward strand.
CTGAAATGCACATCACTGAAATGAGTCATTATTGCAACCACTTTTGGGCTGGGAAGTGGAAGCTTGGACTTGTTCAGAGTGAGGAGCTTAAAGATCATTCCAGTAACCAGGATAAGTTTGATAAAACTTAATTCTCCCTTCCTAAAGTGCTGACAAAGAGCTTTTGCCTCCCTCCATGTAGGTTGTTAAAATAACGTCAATATGGAAATAACATCCAGGTTTTGCTGCCCAGTTTTATTTCAGGCTTTTTTTCCTCCCTCTCTCATTTTCTCTCTTAAAAAGGCTCATTTGGTTTATCAAAATAATGCAATGAAATGTTTAGGGGTTTTGTTTTTGGGTTTTTTTTAAACAGAATCTCAAATTTATGACTTTTTGCCTTTAAGAGGGAAGTACAGAAAGTTAAAATCACCTACACTGAAGTCAGAACTTCATCTTTTATCACACAGATATAGTTGAGATTGGTCTCAAATATTCTCCTGTACATGGCCAGTTCCAGGGATCAGCCTTTTGTAGCATATTTTTTCCTCATAATGACTTTGCACTGAACATCCTCCAAGCTCCTCTAGCATGGAAAATGGCTGTGTAAGGAAAAGATGTTCACCACTGCCCAGAATTCCTGGTTTTTTCCTGATAAAAAATAACTGATGCCTCCATTGGAATGCAGTGGCTCCACATGAAATCATGGATGACTTCAGTGCTCCATGCTATGTCCCAAAATCCTTCCAAGCTTTAATTTTCCATTTATAAAGAACACAGAATCACGGGATCACCAGGTAGGAAGAGACCTTCAAGATCATTGAGTCCAACCCCTGCCCCCACACCTCAACTTGACCATGGCACCGAGTACCACATCCAGTCTTTTTTAATCACATTGAGGGATGGTGACTCTGTTAGTGTAGAAACACATAATGACAGGATGATTATATGCAGGTGCTTTTATTGCAGAGCTCTGGGAATCAGGGGTACAAACCCAAATCTGACTCCTACATGGATTCCAGAGGGACATGTTTCTATACCTTTTTCTTTATGTAACTATTTAATAATTTTTAAACCCATATTGATCTATTGTATCCAAGCATGAATTCTTGTAATTTTCATCATGTCCCCAAACACGCTTTCTCATGATTCTTGTTATGATTGCATCGTTTCTCATTATTTGTATTACGATTAAACAATAATATTCAATCTGCCAAACAATTATTACGTTTAACAATCATATTATTTATCATATGATGATTACACAGGTGCAGTTTCACATGATCTAATGAAGACAAAGCTCAACATTTGTTCCCAGGGCCTGGTTCCCTCTCCCAGGCCAACCAGACCCAACCTTTCTTTCCACCCCCTCAATCTGTTGTATACAATTCCCATGATTTTAGAAACATTTTTAACCCTAAGCTATCAACTCCACCACCTCCCTGGGCAGACCATTCCAGTACTTTATTATTCTTTCTGTGAAAAACTTACTCCTAATTTCCAACCTAATTTTCCCTTGGTGCAGCCTAAGACTGTGTCCTGTTTCTGTCAGTGCTGCCTGCAGAAAGAGACCAACCCCACCTGAGCACAGCCACCTTTCAGGGAGCTGTAGAGAGTGACAAGGTCACCCCTGAGTCTCCTTTTCTCCAGGCTGAACAAGCCCAGCTCCCTCAGCCCTTCCTCACAGGCTTTGTGTTCCAAGCCCCTCAGCAGCCTCGTTGCCTCCTCTGGACGCGCTCGAGCGTCTCAACGTCCTCCCTGAACTGAGGGGCCACAACTGGACACAGCACTCAAGCTGTGGCCTCAGCAGCGCTGAGTCCAGGCCAAGAATGACCTCCCTGCTCCTGCTGGCCACACCATTCCTGCTCCAGGCCAGGAGCCATTGGCCTTCTTGGCCAGCAGGGCACACTGCTGGCTCATGTCCAGCTGCTGTCCATCAGTGTCCCCAGGTCCCTTTCTGCCTGGGCACTGTCCAGCCACACCTTCCCCAGCCTGTAATACAATAAGTGAGATTAGATTTCTTCCCAAAATCAAAGGATTTTCCTATCAAATGTGGCATTTTGCTGCAGAAAGGAATTATTTACAGACACAACAGTTCCTGAAATAACTTAGTGGTTGCAGAGACATCCCTCCATGGGTGCACATTACAGCCTGACTTCAGTGTGACATCCATAATTCCCTTCCTGTTGTCATTTCCAGGTGGGTTCTGAGTGTAGCTCCAGGAGCTGGTGTTCCACAAGCAGAGAGCCCAGCACTCCCAACCCTGAATGGGGCTCTTGGTTCTGGATTGGAAAAAATCTGGTTTGTCAAGTGATGACCCAAGCACGTGGAGCCTGATTTGCTCTGTTGACAGAGTGGGAATGCAGGGAGAGGGATTAATCTGAATTTGAAAAGAAGAGGATCATTTGGTGCTAATCCAGACTCCCTGATAGTGAAATGAGATATTTGGATTTCAGGTGCCCATCTTGGCTGGCTGCCTCCTGCTGACTTGCTGGGAATGGAAATCCCTTTTTGCTTCAGTCCTGACACAGGCATGGAAATGTTTTCCGGTGCCTGGGAGGATCTAGGAGCTAGGAAATCTTCCACCTTTGATTTCATGGGAGATTTAAACCTGCTCCTAGCCTGGATCCAGCCTGTGATGACACTGCAAACCTGCTTAAGAGCATTAGTCAGAATGCCAGCATTTATCCACTCAGCAATGACTCCTAATTCCCATTACAGGCAAATCCCCATCGCTCGCTGCAGCTTGATTACAACGGTGATTAATTTGAAAGTCAACATATTTACCCAAAATATAACATCATTAAAAAGACTAAACATAAACCTGCATATTTACAAATACCCTAACTTGACGTGATTAAAACAAACAGCCTCCTCCCTGCTTGTTTGGATCCAGGCAGACGAGCTTCTTTTGCACCTTTATATTTTCATGTCAATAGATGGCACTAGTATTTTCTCAATTTTTCACTACAATATTAGATTTCCTTATGATACCTCCTGCCCTCACTTGGATTTTCAAAGCATGGAATTGCTCATTTCCAAGGGGATGTTTTATCCTTAGTAAATATATAATATCACTCTAGTTCGGCTCTTAGCAAGTAAATCTTTGTATACTTCATAAAGCCTCAATGCCACAAGACTGATTTTTTTTCCCACTGCTAAAACAAAATGAATTTAAAGTTTTCATTTCCATACTGATGGGAGAGTTCACCAGGAAAACCCAGCAGGATCTCTGTATAGGGTGCCTTAAAAATCCTATGGCTTTCACTCCATCATCACAGTGAAAATAGAAATACATTGCTCCTTTTCAATTATATTTTTATTTGAAGAGTGAGCAGTGGGTTGCATGAAAAGCAGAGATATTAAAAATTGTGAATAAGATTCTCAGTTTGTTTTACTCTACCCTCACAAATACAGGAACAGGTGAAGCTTCCCTTTTCATACCAGCTCAGCTTTTCTAATTAAACCTACACTTTAGGAAAACATATTTAAACATTCTAGCAGATGTTCTTGTCTCTGTCAGTGCGGAGTCTTCTTGAATTAAAACAAAAATTCGGTTGGTCATCGTCATCTCAAATAACTTTTAGTTTCATTTGCTGTGCTTAGAGAGGATCTTGATGTGAACATCTCCTTCATGGTGGGACAAGCAATGGATTTGGACATCAGAGGTACCAGGAGTAAACAGGGCACAGATTCAGTTTATTGTCTTGCCAGAGAGACTTTGTAGGAATAGGGTCAAGACAAAATGAAAAGTTTGCTGTCCAAGATCCCCAGATCTTCATAAACCTCATTTCTACAACTTGTGAGGTTATGGTGAGGATAAAGAGAATTGCAGGAATGCTTTTCCTATTTCATAGAATCACAGAATGGTTTGGATTGGAAAGGATCTTAAAGAACACCTCATTCCAACACTTCCATTATCCCAGGTTGCTCCAAGCCCTGTCCAATCTGGCCTTGAATGCTTCCAGGGATGAAGCAGCCACAGAATTCCTGCAAAACCTGTGCCAGGGCCTCACCACCTTCATGGGGATGGATTTCTTCCTGTTTCCCATTTAATTCCACCCTTCTTCCTCTTCAAACCATTCCCCTTGTCCTGTCCCCGGGGTGCTTTTCTATATGTGCCACACATTGAACAGGATTCAAAGGGAACTTCAGTGAATCCATCAGCTGTGGAGTCTAATTAATAAACATGGAAATCTCCCGATAGCCACACACTGGTCATGCTCCCACTCCACATGGATTCAGGAAACAACCACAAGTTAAATCAAGGCAGGTCAGCGATGGGAAAGTCCCCCTGGTGCTGTTCTGAGATAACATCAGGTCATGACTAAGGAATTATGAAGGGAACCCAAGGGAACAAGCCAGTCCTGATCCCCATGAGGTTTATTTGAGGTTTATTCTCCTCAGATCTCTGCATTACAGACACATCTGTTTAACGCTGGTGGGTAATTGTCAGCTGGCCCAGGGCAGCAGCATTTTGCTGTTGTAATTTTATGCCTTTAACAATCGTGGTGCCTCCGTTTATGAACACAGAACTAATTAACATGCCAGCTAAAGCACCTGAGTTTTAACACAGGGGCAAGGAGAAAGTGCAGAAATCAAACCACTACAATTAATTATGTTTGCTTCTTGGAGCAAGGCACTGGTGTGCTGGGATTTTCTGCCTGTCTTCCTTCCTTTTGTTCATCTCCCTCCTTGGTAATAATGTAACACTTGTAGAAATTAATTTGGTGGAAATTGATTCAAGGTGGACATTGTTTGCCCAGGAAGGTAATTGTCTCTGACACCTAGTGATGGGAAAGATGTGCACATAGAGATGCAGGAAGGTGCAGGTTAATCTTCTCCTCTCCAGCTGGAAGTGTTGGGAAGGGAATCAAGGGGGTGAACTCAGCCAAGAAACATGGGGAGGAAGAGAAATAAAATGAAGGTTACCTGGAAGAAAAGTGAGCTTAGCAGCAGAATTCAGCAAGAGAGAGAATTGTCTCAGAATCACAGGATCAGAATCAGAATCACAGGATCAGAGAATGGTTTAGGTTGGAAGGCAAGTTCAAGATTGTCCAGTTCAAGCTTCATTGGGCAGGGACACCATCCACTAGACCAGGTTGCTCAGAGTTTTTAACTCTTCCAGGGATAGGGCAGTCAGAGCTTCTCTGGAAAATGTCTTCAAGTGTGTCTTTCCCTTCACAGGACAGGGTTTTTTTCCCTAACATCTGACTTAATTCTACCCTCTTTCAGTTAAAAGCCTTGTCCTGACACTAATTCCAGAAATCTAAAGGATTATGCCTGACTGAGCCAACTCAGTGAAAATCTGCTCACACTTGAATATTTGGGTACAATTTCTGGGCATTAATGTTTCCTATAATTAGAGTTTTAACTCTGATCTTCATTCCCACTCCAGTTTAAGACTGCCAGGGAATAGATCAAACACATCTTGTGGTTCCTCCTGTAATAACTTGAATGAGAACAGGTATTTATTCAGTTATTTATTTTTCCAGCCAATCTGGAAAGGGATCTTAACAACCTGGTCTAGTGGAAGGTGCCCCTGCCCATGGAATGAGATGATCTTTAAGGTCCCTTCCACCCCAAACCATTTGAGGATTCTTTGACTTTTCCTTCTTATCTTACACCACCATGATCAGCAGGGGGGAATCTCTCCAGCCAGGAAATTTCCCTGTTGTCCCATCAATGAGTGAAGGAGAGCTCCATCTCCTCCATCCCTTTCTCTGCGGTGGAATTCCTGGATTTCAGCTGAAATCAAGGATTGCCCTGTGCCATTTGACATCACACCCAAGAGCTGATCCAAATGGATTTTAGCCTGGAAGTCGAGGATTATGTTAATGATAAATCACTGAGCCATGACCAAGAAAATGGGAAAGTAAGGAAAGGTGATAGAATAGCACAGAGGGTAAAACCTAAAAGCAAAATTCCAGACAGGGAGTAAGAAAATCCTGTTCTGATAACCAAGATCCCAACTGCCTAATAAAACTTATTCCATTATTAGTGGAGATCATAAATGAAAAAATCATAAATGAAAAAAATCATAAATGAAGAAGAGGGCAGAGAGAAAAAACTCAGAAAGAATAAATTGGGAATGCTGCAGCTTCATGAGGGATTTAAGAAAATTTGCTCATCTCTCTCTAACATCATTTTATCTCTCTATTTCTTTAATATCGATTCTTTTTGTCAACCAGACAAATTATTCTGCAGTATTTTTAACACTTTTTTCAGAGCACCATCTGTTTGCATGATAATTTCTCCCAAGTCCTTATAAGGGCTGCAATAATCCCTTCATGTTAACTTTTAATATTTGATTTCCAACTACCGTAGCTCGGATGGAGCAGCTCGGGGAAATGTGTGTATTAACAAATAGCAGTTCCTCACAATTCCTGCAGAAATTAATCATAAAAAAAGGATTAAGTTTCAACCATCTCATCAGGGCACAATATTCACACAGGTATGGGTTGGAGTCATGAGGACAGAAGTGCAGAGGAACAGAGCAAGCACAGCCTGCCTCCAAAATAAGTTAAACTTGAATGTTTGGGGAAGAGTAGGAACAGAGCAGGCAGAGATGATGAATTCTCAATTTTCTTCCATTTTCCAACAAATTTTAGTTCCATATCTGAGTTTTTTGTAACTTGCCAATTTATTAGTATGCATTAATATGCAGGATTTTTTCCTGAGTGTTCACTGAGCTTCAGAGGATGGCTTGAACTCAAATTGCCATCTTGCAGCTTTTGCTCTACCTATTAATTGTCTACCTAAATTGTCTTTATTTCAACTTGAAATTGTCACAGTTTTTCCCTTTTGGTTCTCTTCTCCCTCCTAAGGAATTGAGAGTGAGTTCTGGGATGGGATTGAGATGTTGAGGCTAAACCACAATGAAATCTTTTAAAAACCACATCCTTTGGCTGGTTTTGTATCTGCCTTCCAGTCATTTATTCACCACGTTCTGGCAGAAGAGGTGGTGAAATGGCCAGCCCTCACCCAACTTTTATCAAGGTTTCTGATCCTCTAGCAGCAAAAAGGAGGACACAGATCTCTCATGGAAAAGACTGGAAAGATGAGATGAATGAAGCTGAAGATTATTTAAAGTTTCAATGTTTATGCTTATATGTGCAATACTCAAATGGTTCAGGCAGTTAACACAACCCATAATATTCTATCAGAAAAAGGGCACATTTGGTGTTGCCACAATATTCAAAGTGATCCTCAACCTTCAAAACCACCAAAATTCCCTTCCAAATACTTTTCCCTCCTCTCTCAAGGAAGATAATCCTAAATATAAACCTAAATATATAAACATAAACCCTAAATATAGGTCAGATCTGTGCTGGAACCAACAAAATGCACCCACTGGACATTGTTGCAGCATTTACCTCTGTCATACATGAAATAAAAACCATGTGCCCTGGGTATTTCCTCCTTGGGGGCCAAATTCCTGTTCTGTGATTGTCCCCACACTTTGGTGGCAGAACCTTTGATGTTCTCTTTCTGATATTGGATTTAACATTACATGTAGACTTTGTCTTTCAGATTCCTTTTGCTGTACATTATAAATTTGCCTGCTCTGCAGAAGAGCAGAACAAGGACTTTGTTCTTTCATTCCAGCTGCGAGACAATGTCAATAGGTAAGTGTGTATTAAAACTTCAAGATCATTTTATTTAGACTTAATTCAATTAAACTTTTTTTGTGCTTTTGTTGGCAGTTTTCTATTAAGGTCATTCAGTCGAACTTATACTTAAAAAGAAATAGCTGCAGAGTCTTGCTATTTAATATAGAGGAGTGCTTCAAGTGCCAAAGTCCAAGGTGAGTCAAAGGGAACTGCTCAGGTAGATCAGCAAACAACCAACCCCAGCCAAGTCACTGCTGCCAACCCCAAACAAAGATTCTTTTATCACTTGATTGTTTTATCTGTGTCTTCTCTTTATAGGGGCCCTGCTCAGTCACAGAGAAGGGGGGGACTGCGCTGAGTTTGAGAAGTCTCAGCAGTGAAGCAAGGTTCCAAGAGAGTTTCCCATGCGGCAAAGTTGACTCTGAGTTTTTAAGAACAGCAAATACATTTGTGGATCTGTGTGAAAATCATCACCATAAAACAGCAGGGGAGGAAGGCTGCTTTATATGAACACAGAATGAGAGAATTGCAGAATGGTTTGGGTTGGAAAGGACATTTGAAGATCGTCCAGGACATCTTCAACTAGACCAGGCTGCCCAAAGCCCCATCCAATC
>VRYO01001463.1:967075-1025585 GCA_009812075.1 Sialia sialis
AAAAAAAAAAAGTGCATCTTATAGTCTGGTGGGCCTTGTATATGGACAAAGTATGGAAATTTGCCAACAACACGTAAGTGCGCCTTATAATGCAGCGCACCTTATAGTTGTGAAATTACTGTATTCCTTATTTCTAGTCTAAATTTCCTTTTTTTTTTTTTTTTTTTTTAGTTTCAAACCATCACCCTTTGTCCTATCTCATCAATCCCTACAACAACTTGGCCCTGTTTTCCTTATAGGCCCCTTTGAGCACTGAAAGGCTTTTACAGCATCCACTACTCCCCCTCTCGGAGCCCATCTTCAATCCTATGTGAGCAAGACTAAAGAGATTTGCATTTTGGATGGGATCTAAATCCTGGAAGATGTCACCTGGTCAAGAAAAGTGAGGGGAAATAAATGAGGTTATGAGGTGTGCTTGAAGCTTAAACAGATTTTTAAATAAACCACAATCACCCAGAATCATGGAATTATTAAGGTTAGAAAAGACCTCTAAGATGATCATTTGCAATCTTTGACCAAACAACACTGCAACATCAGCAAAAACAGGAATCCATGGCTGCTATCCCAGGTAAATTAACACTTGTGTCAAGTGCTGACCTGTCTGCCACAAAGTGTAATTAATTGGGTGGAAAGACTTTTCTGGATTTCAGCGGGATCTGCATCAAGACTCGCAGAGTGAAGGAGAGGTCACTTCTATAGTGATCAAGGCCAAGGCAATGTCCTGCATGCTCTTGGCTTTCCCTTGTCCCAAGTCTGAAACCGGAGCTGGCAATAAATATCTTCAATTATTAGTGGAAATCTCCAGTTCAGTGATTTTGGGATGCTCCTGCCAACAGACATTTATAGTGTCTTGGTTGATGTCTCTGCAGAGGCATTTCCTGTTTATTCGTGCAAATTTCTATACCTGAAAAGGTTCTCTGCCGTGATGGAAAACCAGAGATGCCAAGAATTGAGTCAAAAGATTTCATGGTCCAGACATAGTCCAGATGCTTCAGACATCTCCCCACCCTACTTTCTCAATACCCTATTGCTTTTTGTTTTATTGATTTCTCTTGAAAATAAATCATTTTGTGATATGAATGGAAAGCAGTATTTCCTTTGTCACCAGTAGCTGACAAAACAAAGCTCATGAATAAAAAGATAATTTGGGTTTGCTGGTATTGGATGAGATCTCACTGTGTCAAAGCTCTTTCCGTGCATGCATTCACCATGGTGTTGTTGACCTTTCAAGCTCTATTTAGATCTCCCTCAATCAGTTCTGAAATGACCAGAGAGATGTTAGAATTGATGGAGAGATGCTGTTTATACTAGAAAAATGTATTTTAATTCTATTTGTAAGAACAGAAAAAAACTATTGTAAGATAAATGCCAGTTGTGTCCAGGATCGACTCCGAGAAATCTTCTTGTCAGCTCCTGCTCTGAATATCTTTTATCCCCCAAAATATGTGCTTCTTTGGAGAATGAATAGCAGCAAACAGAGGGTTGGCACGAAATCTCCTTCTTTAAAGGAAATTATGGGGGAAGAAAAAGAATGTAAAGCAGATTGAAAGACTCAGAAGAAAATTGCCATAAAGAACATTGATTTATACAGAGACGGACCAAATAAATATTCAAGAACATATTCCAGGCAATAAACTATCAAAAATTAGACTGTGTCCAAAACAGCATGGCCAGCAGGACCAGGGCAGTGGTTGACCCTCTGTGCTGGGCACTGGTGGGGCCACACCTCAAGTACTATATCTAGGTCTGGGCCAACGATTAAAATATTCAGGGATGTGTCCAGAAAAGGGAAGACAGCTGAGAAAGGTAAAACCCTAAGAATTTAGGGAATAATTCATGTGAGGAGTGGCTGTGGGTATCAGTCACAGGCTGGAGTTGGTGATCTTGGAGGTCTTTTCCAACTTTTATGATTCTATGAAAATGGGGTTAAAAGAAAGACTTCCTCAAAAATGTCAGACATCTTTGTGGTCCTCCTGGTTTTGGAGTGGGTGAAGGAGAAGCTCTCATCTCTATCACAAATAAAGATTGCTAACACTATTTTATAAATCTCTTTTGTTTGATTATTTCTCTGCAAAGTGTTTAGTTGTCACTCTTTTGCCATTATAGTCCAGCACAGCATATCCCTGAGATTTTTAGATAATTCATTACCATACTGCTGAGGACTGCATTTCCTGGAGTTTGCATGGATTTTCTGTAATTGTATCATAGAATCACAGGAAGGCTTGGGTTGAAAGGGATTTGGAAATCCATATGGTTCCAAGCCCTCTGCCATGGGCAGGGACACCTTCCCCTATCCCAGGCTGCTCCAAGCTTTGTCCAACCTGGCCTTGGACACTTCCAGGGATGGGGCAGCCACAGCTTCTCTGGGCAAGCTGTGCCAGGGCCTCACCACCCTCACAGGGAGGAATTTCTTCCAACTATCCAATCTAAATCTCTGCTTTTTTAGTTTGGATTGTAGATGTCATCACCCTAATTTCTGTGTGCGCTGTAGAGATGGAACTATGAGAAAGGAGTAGTTTAAAATTCTGCAGTTTATTATCAAGATCTATATTGGCTCCTCTTGCCAGTTTAGCACCTTGAATGCCCCCACACATCAATGCCAAGAGAAATGTTCTTGCAGCAGAAAGGCCATCCTGTTTTACATTTCCAAGTTCATCCTTGAGGTGCTGTTATGCACAGATTGAAGCATGAGATGCAATTATTCTGGAGCCAGGCAAAGGTAATAGGATGGCTCTACCTGACCTGACTTTGAAGTGTGGTTAAAACCACTTAAGAACAAGAAGAAATGTGGCTCCCTGATGTTCATTTTCATGGGTAAAAAGTGAATCACAGAATACAGCAGAAAAATATTCTCTTATTACCAGAAGTTATTCAAGGATTTGATGGAGATGTGCAATAGGGATGTGAACTGCAAGATCAAGTGATAGATCCAGGGCACCAAGGTTGAAAATCCCATTGTGAGCTTCTTAAAATGCTGGGTTTTTCTTACATGCACTGAGCACTTTCAAAAGCTAAAGATGGAAAAAGCACTCAGTGCTGTTATGAAAGACTCCTCAATAATTGATTCACTATGCTAATCCTTCCTTACCCAAAATCAACCTACATTATTCTTTCAGTCTCTGCTGCTCAAATCCAGTCACAAAAATTGGGAAAATAAACTGCTTGCAACCAGTAGGAAAAAAAACAAAGTTCTCTTTCTGGTTGTTTCTCTTTGTTTATGAATTTGTTCTAAGTGCGTGGTTACATTATTTTATTATCTCCTTCTTTTATAAATTCCAGTTTTGCTCAATGGGATTTTCTTGATACTTGAAAGCTGATCTTTTAATTTCCAAATTTCAGAGTAGGGTTGACCAGAATGTAGGAATCTGGTATTTTTGCAGCTCAGTCTGTTGGCAAAGTCCATTTTCAGGTAGGCAATTTTTCAGCACTTTGTACCTGTTGACCACACCAGTATCACTGGATTTCCAATTACAGAATTCCTGTAAAAATTCCATCATGCAGAAGCTTAGTAAGTGCAGCCTACTCTCCTCTAGGGAGAAAATAAACCTGGGAAAAAACCAACCCTCAAACCAAGTTATGTTTTGCCATTGTGAATCAGGCCTGTGTTCTTCCTGCCCCTGGATTGGAATAACAACCTTAGGAAGGACATAGAATTTATTTTTGGAGAGAGATCAGAGGGAAAACTACATCCAGTGTGGAGATCTAGACAATACACCACACTTTGGGTATCCTTGCTTGTTCCTTTTTTCTCCCTCAGATTTTCAAATGTGGGGAAAAGCCAATATTTCCCTTGCTGAGGAAGCCCAGCCATGGAATAGGGAACATCTGGCTCCAGAACTCAAGCTAGAGGCCATGGGTGTGTGAATTGCAAAATCCCTGAATGGTTTGGGTTGGAAAGGACCTTGAAGATCATTTCATTCCACTCCCTACCATGACAGGGACATTTTCCACCATCCCAGGTTGCTCCAAGTCATGTCCAGCCTTGCAGGGATGGGTTGGAAGCTTCTAGGGATGGGTTGTCCATAACGAAAAAGGCTACGAAATATTTTTGGGGGACATTGAACACAGCCTGGAGAGGGCCATAAAACAGATCTTCCACCTATGGCACGAGGAAGGTTGGGCTGGCAGCCACAGCATCTAAAGATTCTTCAAACTCAACAATCGTTGTTTTGCAGAAAAATGAATCCTACCCACCCTCAGATTGACATCATGATAAATTTGAACTCCTTGGCATTTGCTGCTTGTTTTTATCTCAAATCTCAACTCCTCTTTAATTTATGAAGGAAAAATCACCTGCCATGTCACTCAGAGAAGGCTGTGCATCCCTGTGTCACCCCAGGCTGCCTGGTCCACACCAGGAACATTGCAATGGCAGCTGAGGGAAGCACATTCCTGTTCACAGTGAGGGAAAACAGAATCCAAAGACAGAATCCAAATAATGGCAGGACAAGTTTTCCTTGTCTTGTGAGTTTGGAAGTCCTTGGTCAGAATAATAAAAAACCAGCTCAGTTTAGTTTAATATTTACCAAGTAAAATCCAGACGAGGTCTTGCTGCTTGGTTAGCAGAGCAATGGCTCAAGGATGGAACAGAAAAATTACTGAGGTGAGACACCCTCCAATGGCACTCTGAGGTCCTGTACATGAATTGTCACTGTTGTCATGTTTAAAGGCAGTGGTGTAGATCCCACTTCTCATAATTACTCTGCAATAAAGAAAGGGCAAAAACTCATTTTCCAATTCTTTCCTCTGCTGGTTGAAATACTCCCAGCATCTCCCACTTCCCTCAGCTCCTTCCAGCAATTATGTGAATTTTAAGGATTTAATTGCTACTTGGAGACCGTTTTGTAAGACCAGAGGCCATAAAACAAACCCTTATCAGCCTTGGTAGAGACACTACGAACATATTGTGGGTTTTGTGCCTTCGAGGGGAGGGAGAATGGAATGGATTGGCAGGGAAGACGAGAAGGGAAAGAGAGGTGCAGAAAGCAGGTAGAACATGAATAATTATGGAATAATTTGAGTTGGAAAAGACCCTTAAGATCATTATTGCACCCTGTAAAGATTCACGGAGCGTGGAAGCTGCTCATCATGAAAATGCAAATGACTTGCTCTGATCTGAAGAGAGAGCAAAAAAATAGTCAAGGAGTTGCCAGGGTTGACAGGAGAAGTGTTCAAGCAGATGAGCACCAGTTTAAAACAGGTCTTGATTTTTACATTAACTCAACTGGCATGTGAGGAAGAGAGAGACATTTTGATGGGAAAACAGGAAGGAGGAATTAGTTGAAGAAGGAAAAGGGAAGAAGTTTTAATCCTGTTGATATAGAAAGGGGTGTAGCAGCTCTTTTTCCTGACCTGTGATATTGAGCAAACCTGAGGGTCACTCCACAATCATGACAGCCAAAAAATTTCCCAAAACTTGTTTCTCAAGTGAATATTTTCTTCCAACCTGACCCCAGCTGGTGTAGGATGGATGGGACTTTGAAGAGACCTGTCTGAAAGGCCACCCTCACCAAAGGACATCAGATGGCCATTGCAGGATGAAAATGCAGGCTAAAGGATTATTATCAGGATTTTATTTGGGAATTAATGTCTGCATTTCATGGCTCCCATGCTTTTATGAGGTGGGGAAATGGTTCAGACTAAGTTGCAAAGAGGCAGCCACAAAATTTGGCCGCCACACCGAGATTTTAGGAAAACTGTCCCCACGTTCTTTCCATTATTAGGGAAAACGAATAAGGCTTTCACTTCTGTACATTCAGGTTAAATTATAAGAGTCACAAATCCCCAATCGCCACACCCAGGTCCTTCCATCCTTTGGGAATTGGCAGTTTTATGATTTTATGGCTGAACTATCTCTGTGGATTTTTGTACCTTTCTTTAACAGCCATAATGACAACTGCCAAGGAGTTTTCCAACAATATTTGCCTGATCCTTCTCTGGAATATTAAAATAAAATTAAGTTGAAGAGAGTTGATGAATTAAAGAAGAAATTAAAGACCACAGGCATGGGAAATAAAGGAAACAATTGCCCCCAAAATAAAACCCAGGTGATTTTTTTGTTTTCTTTTGAGATGGGCTTTTGTGGCAGAGGGAGAGAACAGTGCTATTGAGATTGCATTTGAATAAAATGGAGCAATCCTGATCATAAAATAGAGCCTTCATCTCAAAGAGACTGACAATCAGCAAATAAATCAAGGAGAGGCTGGCACTTAATTTCCTCATTGTTCCTTAAATCTTCCTTTGGCTGGGGATGAGCTCACTGTGATATTTTTAGGTTGCAGGGTGAGAGGGTGTGGAGCCTCGTGGTGGAGGGAACCACCAGTTTGGTGGCAGTGGATGCTCTCAGGTATTCCCACAAACATCTGATTTTTGTTTTCTAAGCCACCAACATCTCGTCCAAGAGGGAAAGGAGGGTTGGGAATCCCTCTTTATAAGGAAGGCACATTATTACCCCAGCCCATGGAAGGATTGCATTAGGTTGCCTTTCCTGGCTGGAATCTTCCAGGCAGCTTCACACTCATAGAATTCCCGTAGTAAATCCAGAGCAATATTTAATTCCTTCCCTGTCAGAGAGATGCATTGGGTCTTGCAGCAGGGCCTGCTCTCTCATTCCTTCCAGAGAAAGCCTGCAGGACTATTTTGGGCAGCCTAAAAGGAGCAGGCAGCTTCATCAACTCGTTCATGACTGACTTGGCACTGAGCAAGCCTGCCAGCAGATTTAGTTTACTGTGATCAATAATTCCTGGAAGACTGCTGAGCTCTTCTCCAAAGGCTTGGAACTCCCCAAGTGTTGCCCATTTACTGGTCTGGATGAGATGAGCAGAAGCTTCTGATGCTTTTATGTATTCTCTGAGTAAAACTTCCCACCAAGTGAACATTCTGACTTCCACAATTTTCCTGTCCAGGTTTCCAATGGGACATCACCTCCTTGCAGGTTGTCCTAGGGATCAGCCTCTATCCTGGGATTTCACTGACCCAGGCTCCTGGTTCTGTGTGGTGACAAGAGGCAGCAGCAGAACTGGAAAACCTCCAGATCCATTTTGCCAATTGCTCAAGGTGTAATCAACCTCTTTTTTTTTGTTTGTTTTAATCTTTTCCTAAAATGCAGTCCCTTGCACTGGCTTATTCTCCTACTCAGCTGTGGGTTTGATGTCTTAAGACACCTCTGTGCAAATGTCATTTCAGATGGGTCCTAATTCATTGGTTTATTCTTCAGCTGTGATCTTTCCCCCTCCTGCTCTGCCTTCAGGGACTTGCAAAAATGATCCAGTCCAACTGCTTGACCAATTCAGGCCTCACTGAAATTTAAAGTTCATTTTCCAAATGAGTCTCAAACACTGGTGGACATGAGGCATCAATCACAGAATCATGGAACCATTCAGGTTGGAAAAGACCTTCAGGATTGTCAAGTCCAGCATTCGACCAATCCCCACCTTGTCACCCAGCCCAGAGCACTGAGTGCCACATCCAGGCATTCCTTGAACCTCTCCAGGGTTGGGGACTCCATCACCTCCCTGGGCAGCCCCTTCCAATGTTCAACAACCCATTCCATGAAGAAATTCTTCCTGATGTCCAACCTGAACCTCTCCAATTTTTCCCTCAGATTCCCTCCCCAGCCCCCTTCTCTCCAAACTACATAAATCCAGACATTGCATTGAGCAGTGTGGGATTACCCCCCGATGCTCTCGATTCACCCTTCACGCCAGGTTATCTCTAAATTATTAATGCAGCTAATAGTTGATTAAAAGGTTATTTATTATAAAAGCACAGCAGTCTCCAAAGGCACAGTCATAGACATTAAAGTCCATGCTAAGTTTTAGCATAAAGTCCCAAACAAAAGCAGGAGCCATCCCTGGGGGTCCCATAGCCTGGTGTTGCTGCCAGAGCTCTGACCTTCTTCTTGGGTGTTGGAGACACTGGAAGGCACAGAAAACCAATGGCAAAAAGTGATGGCAAAAAGCAGTGGCAAAAGCAAAAAGCAAAGAGCACTGACTCTCCCTAACACATAATCTTATATAGGATTTTTCCAGCAAGTTAACACATAAATTCAAACCACTATCTCTCAACCTATTAGAATTCTAATTCCTTAACATAGTAGGATACGTATAAATTACAATAATTTCAATCTTATAAGGCACACTGGCCTATAAGGCGCATTTCCGGGTTTGGACCAAAGTTTCAGTCAAAAGGGTGTGCCTTATACTCGTGAAATTACTGTACATATATGATCTACCTTGTTCTATCTGAAAAATGCAAGCAATATTCTCACTGAAGTTCTATTTTGTCCAAGTAGTGTCTAGTAACAAGCTTCTGGAGCCTACAGTGAAAACATCAGTATGTTTGTTAACATGTTCTTCTACTCTGGTATCTGCACCTTTTACTTACTAAAAGCACTGCAACTCACTCTGAAACTTACTGACTGACTCACTTATTTATCCTAAAACTTAAACTCACATCTAAATTTAAACTTATGCTCATTATTTTACCTAAACTCCCATTCTATGTGTGAGTGGCTTAACATGTTTCAATCCTTCCAAAGGCTTTAATTCAATTCTTACACTCTGGCTTCTGCCTGAAGGATTGGGCAGGCCCTGGTCTCACTGATTCCAGCACAGCAGCCCACCCCACATCCTACAGATGGAGCAACAAATCCATCTTTCCAGACCTCAGTTCAGAGCCATGAAGAAAGGCAGTCCTGGAAACCACTCGGTATGAAGTTTTTATCCAAGAACCTCTCAGTCTTGACCAAGGAATTGCTTGGAGGATGTCCATACTCAACCCAATTCCACAGGTTTTGGGCTGTGAGAGCAGAACTTCCACAGGGCTGTGCTATTTCTCAGCCACTGTCTGTTGACTTCTTCTTGTAATTTGCTGCATGCTGCTAATAAAGAAAATGTTCTTTTCATGAATTAACAACATTGGGCCAAATCCATGTCCAGGAAAACATCAGGAGTGTGAAAAATTCGAAGCATCTGGCGTGTTTCAGCAGGTTATTGGACTCTGTCAGTTTTTTTCTGAGTTATTATTTGTTTTATTAGAAAAATATTAATAACCAAGTAGAAAGAGGACACAGCATGTGACTGCTCAGTCAGTTGAGGAGGAAGAATTATTTCCATGTGTCCCATTCCTTGATTCATCCTCTGCTTTTTGCACTCTCTTGCCTGGAAGGATCACACTGCATAATGAGCTCTTGGAATAACAGACAGCCCAATAAAACAAACAAATTCTTGACCTGCTGATATCAATTTTCCTTCATCCCATTAGGTGGGTATTCTGTGAACATCAGTGTTCATCATTATTTTTGGTTATGTCTAATTAGTTCTTTCCTTTCTTCCTCCCTTGTTCAGAACCACGTGTGCTCCAAATGAGGTAAAGCAATGCAATGTCATCCCACAAATCCTGCATCCACTGCATGGGAATATAATTTAAAATTAATTTGGAATACATAAATACATTACTGGAGATGGAAGAGGCGAGGTGGCATTAAGAGGATTGCTGGTGATCTGCTAATTATAATGTAAATCCTAATTTTTTATTGCAGCACAAAACCTTACCCAGCTGGACACACCTGAAAAGCACAGCCAGTTTTGGTGAATGTGTGGTGCTTATGTTTTCTCTCCCCACAGAATATTTATCCTTCTTTTCTGGGGATCTTTAGCCCTTCAGAAGTGATAAATTTTCATTCCATTTACTTTACTGGTATTTCATTCAATCACACCTGCAACAAAGGCAGAGAAATGTCTGGGGTAGGAATGAAATGTTTCAGAGCTTGGTTTTAAAGTTGTCACTTCAGAGCATAACAAAGTTGCTGGTCATGGCAGAGTTTGACCAGCTGAAAAGTTATTACATGAGTTTGTGGGAGATTTTCCCATTCATTGCATTTATTGTTTTTTCTTTACCTGCTTCCAACAAGATGAACGAGTCTAAAGGGCTGTATTTTAAAAGGAAGGAGTGAAACAAGTGGAAAAAGCAGCATAACCATCACTGACCTGCAAGGAATCTCAAGGCTCCTTCACATGATGGAAGGACAGGAATAACAGGTTCAGAAACAGAAACCAAAAGGACACAGAACAGCAGAAGGAAATAGAAGAAACCTTTTTCTTTTTCCTCCTTTGGCTGGAATAAGCAATGAATCAGTTAAAAACCTTCCGAAGGGTGACATTTTTGAAATGCTTTTGAAGTATTACTAGAAAGGTAACTTTTTTCCCAAGAAAATTGACTTCTTTTTCTTTTTGATGTACATGAAATTTACTGAGCATGATGCAGCAAAAATGCACTTGGTGGAGGAGAAAGAAAAGGAAAGAGATGACAAAACTCATGTTTTCTGCCAGCCAAGGAGGAACACACATAGGGTGAACAGCAGTAAAAGGGGATGAAGGGCTATCAGATTCCACCAGTCCCTCTGGAAACCCTACCCTTGCTGATTTTGGGGAAATGTTAAGATCATAGAATAAGCAACACAAAAAAATCACAGAATTTCAATTTCTTCCAATATCCCGTCTAAACCCACTCTCTGTTTTAATACATTCTCTTTTGTCTTGTCACTACCGGCCCTTGTAAAAAATCTCTCTCAATTTTATTTGCAGGTACTGGAAAGCCACAATGAGGTCACCACAAAGCTTCTCTTCTCCAGGCTGAACAATCCCAAATCTCCCAGCATGTCCTCACAGCAGAGCTGTTCATCCCTCTGATCCTCTTGGTGGATTCCTCTGGACTTGCTCCAACAGCTCCACATCCTTCCTGTGCTGAGGACTGAACATTCTTGATCTCCCTTTTCTAATAACAACAACAATAACAATAACAATAATAATAATTAATAAATTAAGCCAGCTGCTCTGCTCAAGATCTGCTTCACCCTCTGGAAAAGGCTGCCTTTTCCAGCATCTCTATCTATTCCCCTCTCCCATCCTAACCTTAAATTTCTTTATTTCCCCCCTATTCCAGGTTGGAAGTGTCCTGCTCTTTCCTCACCCTGTAGGCAATAAGATAAAATCCATATACAGTAATTTAACAACTATAAGGCGCACCGGACTATAAGGCACGCTTTTTTTTACCCCAGCAAGGATCCATGCGCAACAAAGTAAGGAATCAGCAACAGAATCAAAGTAATGAATCAGTAACAGAATCGTCTGATCGTGGGATTTACTGGCAGGTGCTCAATTTGCAAACATTTTTCATGGATCAGTGTAGCCTTTAAAAGCAGCCCCAGGCGCCCTCCCAGTGCCACGAACCCTGGCACTCCTGCCCATCCCCGGCACCAGCTGGCTTGGCTCTCGCGACTTGCACTTCCAGGTTGGCAAATTTCTGAACTTTGTCCATATATAAGGCGCACTGGATTATAAGGCGCACTTCCGGGTTTCGATCAAAATTTTAGTCAAAAGGGTGCGCCTTACAGTCATGAAATTACTGTAATCAACCAACACAGAGCAGGGCCTAGCTGCCTAGCAATCCAGAGGATTAAGCTCCACTTTTCAACCAGGATTTCTCCTCCTGCTGGCAACCATTTGATGTGTGCTCTGAAGTCAGGTAATTACCATGTCCATGCTCTGGGCAGGCAGGAAAAACTCCATCGCCAGCAGAGCCACACGTTCACCGGCTCCTCTTCACCTTTAAATCTCATTTACAAACATTTATTGTCCTTTAAACCATCCCAGAGATGCCTCACGTACGTTTTTGCAGCTCTTTGAAGGGCTGTGCACATCATGCCTAGCAGAGCGTTATCTTCTGCTTATCAGTCACGCTCTCTAGTCCCTCATTACTCCAGTTCTGGGCTGCTATAATTAGACTTCACTTATTTCAGACCTTTGTAGCAGTGCTCTAGTTCACAAATTGAGGAGTTCGTTCATGCCAAAATGTTTTCTTTCCTTATCAATTTCTTTCTTTTTTATTTTTAATTTGCCCAGTGAACCAAAATATCAATTATTTGCCGAGCTCTAATTTAGAGAAGAAATTAAGGAATACATTTGCAAGACTCTGCTGTTAACTGTTTAATCTGCTTAACTAATGGTGTGATGGATTCTCCATCCTTGCAACTTTTAAATCAAGAACTTTTTAAACTTATAGTGGATTTTTCTTCTTTGGACGTTAAGCTTTAGCATTAGCATGAGTATTAGATTTGAAGCACAAATTAGGACTGAAAAATCCCATTTCTTATTTCAATGGGCAGGAGGCCAGAGAAGGTAATCACAGCATTCCCTTCTGAGCAAATCACCTGAAATGAAGATTACACCAATTACACAATTTATGGTGATATTATCTATTGATCAAGTGCTCCAGCACCATTCATACATGACCAGTAGATCCCAAAACTCAGGTCCAGCCCTCTCTGACACCAATCAGAGGTCAGGAGAGGCAGAAATCAGAATTTCCCCTGAGGAGCAACAAGAGACTCACATTACCAAGGGCTGATCTCCACTGAGGGAGTTTCTCTGGGGAGCCTGTACTTTAGGTTTCAAAGCTTTCTCCTAAATTGAGAGTCCAAATGAGCCCTAATACAGCAGCAATTCAGCAGCTACAGGTGATTTTTCAGATCAGTCTCCCTTTCAATTAGAAGTATCAGTGCAGGCAGGGCTGCAAAATTGAAAATTAGCAGCACTTGTGCAATATTAACTTCTCTCAGAGGGTCTGGAGGGCTGTGGGGTTTTCAGAAGTGCTATAGGCTCATCTAAGACAAATTCAAAGTAGGATTGGAAGTTTAGATGGGATATTAGGAAGAAATTCTTCCCTCTGAAGTTGCTGAGGCCTTGGCACAGGTTATCCAGAGAAGCTGTGGTGTCTCATCCCTGGCAGTGTCCAAGGCCAGGTGGGATGGAGCTTGGAGCAGCCTGGGACAGTGGGAGGTGTCCCTGCCAGGGCAGAGGTGGAAATAGATGGTCTTTAAGGTCCCTTCCAACGCAAAACATTCCATAATTCCATATTATGACTTCTTAGGACAGCTCTTGCAACTATCCCACCCTGTTGTAGGATTTACAGTTTGCATCACTGCCCTCTCCAGTCTGCAGCATAAACATGGGCACTAAGAAATTAACTTCAAAATAATTCACCCCTTAAAATTATCTATTTTTTTAAAGGGAGTATAGGACAAGAAGAAACTCAGATGGATGAAAACAGTATTTCTTTTTGTTAACTCTATTCCTCTTCTCTGCTGAAAACAAGACGGAACAGGGAGACCAAGAAGGGAAGATGTTTTATTTGATACAGCATGGAGAGTGAGGAGGCTTTGGCCAAAGCTGGTGCCTCAGCCACTGCTATCATGTGTTTAATAAATGCTACTCTCACATCCCTAAAAGGCACAGAGAGTTGTCCTTTCATTCTAGCCCAAATATGGCTCAAATTTTTATCATGACATCAGTCAAAGCTTGACCCAAATTTCATTGTAGGGCTCGCAGCTCACTCTGGAGTTTCCATTTAGCAAGAGCTGAGTTTTAGGTCAGTGAAAAAAAGCCTTCAAATTTCACATCTCCTCCTTCACTATAATTCCCCTTGCCTTTGAAATGCTGGAATTCACTCATTGCTTGAGGCAAGAAATGTGAACAAATGGACTGCAGTCTAATTGAGTCTAATAAATCCTGTGTTCCTCAATAAAATATCACATTTTTAGTCCCCTGTTGTTTGTCTGAGAACCAAGCTGTGCTTTTGAGACTGCTGAGCACATTGGAAAGCACAAGTCTGAGAGATGTTCATGTACACCACAGAAAAGTCATGTTTGCTGAAATAAACCCCAAAATTTACACCTGCAAGCCACAATGAGTGACCTGCAATTCAGTATTGATTGACCTTCAATTCAATATTGAGATTCAAATTGATAAAAGGAATTCCAGCAAATCACAGGACAACAAAAACACGACATCGTTTTCCCTGTGACTCAGATCTTTCCTTTTCTTGTGTTTTCTGTCCAAAGTGGAGAAGATTAAATGCTGTCCTCTCCAGGGGAGTGTTTTTAATGACACACTGCTTCCACAGCAGCTCTGTGAGTTCCACAGTGCCTTGATGGGTTTTTCCTCATGGAACCTGCAGGAGCCCAGGGTTTGCAATCTGCACTCACCTTCCTCGTTGTCAGGAGGATTTATGGAAAGACAGTGACAGCACCACAATTCATCAGGTAATTAGCTAATTAGTCCAATGGGAGATTCACCCTACAATGCCTCTGGAGAGAAAACCAGCTCAGACAACGTCTCTCACTATAACCCAGAGAGTTTTAGTAAGGAACAGGTCTTGACACTGGATTGTGACCACCCAGGTCTTTCCCAAATCTCTGCAAGGTCACTGTCATCAGGAAAGTGAATATTAATCCCATTTATGATTTCTTTTTGTCAGCGCAGTAATATCTTTGGTGTGTGGTAAGCATTTTTGCCTCTGTCAAAAGGGATGGAGCAAAGGGAGCTGGCAGGACTGGGAAGATCCCTCTGAGGAGTTCTTACCCTGAGGTTGTTCCCTGCATCTTGACAAGACAAGAGGAAATGGCCTCGAGGAGCTTTAGACTGGATATTAGGAAAAAAAATCTTCACTGAAAATGTGTTCAAGCATTGGAACAGGCTGCCTGAGGAAGGGTGGAATCACCATCCCTGGAGGTGTTCAAAACCCACACAGATGTGGCACTTGGGGACATGGCTTAATAGTGGATCTGGCACTGGATCAATGGTTACAGTCAATGATCCAATTGCCCAAAGGTTTCAACAAGGTGTAATATTCCCATAAATGTTGCAAATTGCTTTGTATCTCCTAAAAAAAAAAAAAAGGCCAGGACTTTTCTTGTAGCACAGCCAAAGAAAATTCAGGCTTGCACTGTGGATTACACTTCATGGTTTTTGTCATCTCTGCTAAGAACTTACCCAGGAGGTTCTTTGTCCTCCAGATGCCTAGAATTTGGAGTTCTCAAGAAATGGAGTGATATTTTGAAATTCAACAAAATCGAGTAAATTCCCAGCAATTCATGTTTAATATAGAGCAGTAAGAGGCAGCCTAGGTGATAAGGACAGAGTTTGTGTCCATGCCAGACCAGTTCTGGTTCACTCCACCTTTTACTGGGCAGTCAGCAGAGGACTGGTGAGGGCAGGAGGCTCCTGTGTCCTGCTCTGTGAGTATCTGCAGTCATGGGAAGTTTTGTTGGACCTCAGGGATGATGGCACAAGAATTCCAATCTCCTGCAGGAGTAAATGAGCTTCTTAACCTGGTCCTTTGTGCAGAGACAGAATCACAGAACCACAAGGTTGGAAGAGACCTCCAAGAACATCAAGTCCAACCCAGCCCAACACCTCAAATAAACCATGGCACCAAGTGCCACATCCAATCTTTTTTTAAAACACTTCCAGGGATGATGATTCCACCACCTCCCTGGGCAAACTATTCCAATACTTTTATCAATCTTTCTGTAAAAAGCTTTTTCCTAATATCCAACCTTTATTTCCCCTGACACAGCTTAACCCAAATTCCTCAGCAGGACCATCTTGGCGTCACTGAGTCTATCAGTTTCTGCTCAGATCCAGCCAAATCTCACCTAAAATCCTATTCTGGCAACAATGTTTTGAAAAAGTTGTTAGAATTTATTTTTAAATTCTGCTACACCCATTAACAGCCCTTCCTCTCTCTTGTCACCAAGGGGAACTTCTGTGTTTGCTTTATCCAAGAGAGATAATTTCCACAATCAGATTTTAAAGAAAGTAGAAAAAAAATCTGTTGCTCACCTGCACCACCTCACTTTGAATTTCAGGCTAACATTATTAGTATATAGCTAATGATGAATTCTTCAGAACCTGAGCTGCCAAGAATAGTGTGTTTATAGACTGAGAAGGAAAATGATGGAGTTAATGAACCTGAAGCAAAGTTTTGATCCATCACAGTAATAACACCAGCATCATGCCTTACATTTGTCAAATGTCTCCATTGCTGCAGCATCTCACAGTCATTAGTGCCTGAGCTCAACTGCCTCAGGAAAAATAACCTCCATTTTATCTGTTCATATTTAAGGGACAAAGGAGTTACAGGACTTGTCAAAATCCACCCAGGGCATTTGTGCTGTTGCTGGGAGCTAAGTGCAGAAATCCCAGTTCTCAGCATCTGACAGAACTCTGTTGGCTTTCAGTCATTAACACCCCCCAAAAAACCAAACAAACAAACAAACAAAAAAAAAAAAAAAAAAAAAAAAATCAAGATGATGTTGGTATTGTTCTCTCCTAGACCTAACTTGGATGTTAAGAAAGCCAGACTGGAAATGCTTGTCCTTAGAAAAGTGTCCATTCTTTGTTATCCAAGAAATGCTGAGAGACAGGAATAAAGGTGTGCCTTGAATATTTCTCTGTAACTTTTAAAAGGCTACAGCAGAGAAAACCTAATGCTGTTTTCACAGAATCAGAGAATGTTTGGGGTCAGAAAGAACCCTAAAAATTGTCTCATTCCCCTACCCCAGACTGCTCCAAGCCCCACCCAACCTGGCCTTGGACACTTCCAGGGATGGGACAACCACAGCTTCTCTGGACAACCTGTGCCAGGACCTCCCCACACTCACAGGGAAGAATTCCTTCCCAATATCCCATCTATCCCTGCCCTCTGGCAGTTTAAAGCCATCCCCTCTTGTCCTGTCCCTCCATCCCTTGAACCAAGTCTCTCTCCAGCTCTCCTGGAGCCCCTGTAGGAACAAAAAGTGAAATAAATTTCTGAGTGAGGACCCCAGCCTTTCATGCACATCCAGACTGCCTCTTGCTTTTCAGGTTGTGCAACTGAGCAGGTTTTCAGGCACCACATCAAGGTTAAGAATGCCCCTCTTTAAGGGCAGCCTTATTCCCTTTCCAGGTTCTGCCTGGCAGGAGTTTCCATCTTCAATCAGATGATTTTAATTGTGGTGTGAAGGGCAAGCCAGGATTTGATGGACAGAGTGAAGCACTATCCCTGAGGATAACCAGGGAGAACTTTTACCTGGAACCAAGACCTCAAGTAAGAGATCTCTCTTCCCTCTTCTACAAGATTTCCATTTTGTTCCCTAGAAAAACTGAGGCCAGAAACTGCTTTGTAGAGCTGGTCTTTCGTCTTTACAGAGAGGAAAGAAAATTCTACCACAGTCTAAAGCAAACAACCCAAAGTCCATCTGATGACCAGGAGACTCCTTGTCTTTATAGGGGGGAAGGTGACCTTTTCCTGCCCAATTTGCAGGGGTAAATATCCTGACATTTTTTAGTTTCTCATTCAGAGGATGAGAATTATCACCTTTAGAACAAGTCTGCAATGAAGCGTAATTTTGTACAGATGGATCTGAAGTAAGAAACAAAATATCATCTTTTCATCTAGGCAGATAAATAATATTGTCCTTCACGCTTCCAGACTGGTCAGAAAATTCCAGACCTAAGTTGTGACCAGTCCTACCTCCACTAACTCATGAGTGTCTGGAATAAATTAAAAATAATTGCCCAAATTTATGTTTTGATGGGTTTTTTTTCCCTGAAATTTTAGTCGTATCCTGGCAGAGTCATCTGTTGGTCAAGATGTTGACTGACACAACTGAGCTTGTCCAGCCTCAATCCTCCTGTGACACTTCCCTGCTGTTCTTTTCCTATTTTCCCATGTCTTTTCCACTGGCCAGCTGCCACTGAATATCTTAGATCTTCACTTTGCTGTGGAGAAGACTGAGTGTGAGCTGTGTTCTTGGAAACTTTTTAAAAGTAGGTTTTTAAAAATCACAGTTCAGGAGAGTAGAGCAGATTCATTTTAATTCTGTATTTTCTGCTCCTCAGAAACGTTGGCAGCTGCTTGAACTCCACTTATGAGGGCTAAAACACTTCCTTATTCTCACTGCATTTTAATTCTCCCAAAATATATTTTAATACTGCTCAAATATCACATCAAGGAAGACATTTCTCCCTGCTCTCTACCTTGACAGGGTAAACTTACAGGAGCAAGACCAAAGTGAAAGAGATCGATTTCTCTGTCAGCATAATTTGGGATGCTACATGAAAATGAGCCGTGTTTGCAGTTTGCCTTTCAGCCTTTTGATGGCAGAATGAGGGAGAGCAGAATCTCTGCCACGCAGGTTTTGAGTCCAGCTGTTCACAGGAGTGATTTCTTCAAAGGGGCTTTGCCTGCAGCAGGAGTACAAAGCCACTTTTTATTTGGATACTCGAGCATAGGAGAGCAATCTGTACATGGAGATCATTAACTCCACTCTCTGCCAATGATCTCTGCAGCAGCAAAAATCTCCAACCTGGTCACTCATTTCCCTTCCACAGAGATGATCACTGGAGGAGGATCACTGAAATTTTGGGATGCACATTTTCTGTTGCCCAAGACAAGACATGTGTTGGCCTGTTGAAACAAGTGTAGAGGAAGCCACTAAATTTATGTTTTAGTTTGGAGGACAGGTGTCTGTTAAGAAAGGCAGGAGCCTCTCTTTGAAATAGAGAATATAAACTCTCCTCCCTCAAATTATAATGTTGAAATTAAGGGCCTCTCAGGCAAAGCTATGGGAGTTAGGAATAACAGTTCTTTACTAAGAAAAGTGAAGTAGAAATACAGCACTACAAAGAAACAAACTCTAAACAGCGACACAGTCAGAGTACAACCTGACACCCCATCAGTCAGGGTGTTGGCAGCAGTCCCATTAAATGGTGGCTGCATCCTCCTGCAGTGACAGATGTGGTTCAGTTGCAGCAGTGGTTTTGTAGAAGGTACAGTTTCCCTCTGAAGATCTGGTGATGATGTGGAAAAATCCGGTTTTCTTCTGAAGTTTAGGGGGAAAAGGGCTACCTTAGTGTCCTAAAAATCTCTGGTTTTATCTTGGTAAGAAATGTTGGGTTCTTCCCCATGGCTGGAGCAACACCTAACGAGATGAAATAATTTTATCAGTCCCACAGTGGGACTCAATGGCCATTAGCAGAAGATAACTCCCTGCAGGAAGGATGGGTTGTGAAAAGAGAAAGAACACTGCCCCACCTGGTTTCAATGGATGGCCCATTAGCAGAATATATCCCACAGATATCAGGATCACTGCCCCCACCCTCAACAGATGTTGATAGAATAGATACCTTTTATCACATCTTGTATTGTAACCTAAGACATTTGATCACGAGGCTGTCCTTTGAAATCAGGCTCAGAGAGATGGGATTGTTCAGCCTGGGGAAGGGAAGGCCCCTGGGAGACTATAGACCCTGCTCCAGTGCCTAAAAGGGACCCACAGGAAGGATGGAAAGGGACTTTTCACAAGGATATGACAAGGGGAATGGATTTATGTGATAGATTTAGATGCGATATTAGGAAGAAATATGAAGAAATGTTTCCCTGTGAGGTTGTTGAGGTGCTGGCACAGATTCTCAGCTACTGCCTTATCTCTGGAAGCGTCCAAGGCCAGGCTGGATGGGGTTGGATCAACCTGGGGTAGTGGAAGGTGTCCCTGCCCATAGCAGGGGGTGGAATGAGATGATTTTTAAGGTCCCTTCCAACCCAAACCATTCCAGGATTCTGTGCTTCTATGAATATTCAAAGCAATGTTGTTTATACAGCACTGGCTGCTTGGTCTCAGGTTTAATCCAATGCCAGACTCAGCAGTGCCAGGCACTGAGGAGGAATCTAAATGATGGCTTTTGTCTTCAGGGCATTCCCAGCCCATTTAGAGGAGGATCCCACTGGAGAGCCAGAAAGAATAAAAAAGAAAAGTGGACATTGTGATGTGTGTTGGTGGGTCCAGTGGTCTGTTTTCAGACTTCTGCCATGGTAAATATTCATTATGCACTCACTAATTACTGTGTGCCTTCCCAATTCCCCTGCCTCCAACAGAACTGAATGAAATTGGAAAAGACATCAGAAAAGGTGATGGGGATTATCAGGGAAGTGGCACAATCACTTTGCAAAGAATGAGTAAATAAATTAGGCTTCATCATTCCAGAAAATGAGACAGCTGGGGAGTGACAGAGGTCTGCAGGGTCCTGAGTGGCCTCAGAAAGGGAGTGACTGTTCATTCAGCATCTCCTTTTTAATGCAAAACAGGACAAGCAGAACAAGAAGTACTGGGAGTTCTGACATGGAAATAGCAGGCAGCGGCCTCAAAATGTGCAAAAAATTCACACAGCAGGAAAAAAAAAAGGACAGGATTTCTTTAGTTGCTAAATATTTAGACATCTTCAAAAATTTATGAGACAAATGAATGGAAAAAATGTAAATCAGCAAAATACAGGGGCACACTTTCCAACTCCAGAGGTATCTGTAGGGTAGAGTAGCACCTCTCTGTTTTTTCCTCTCATCTTGACACTTGATATTTGGCAGAAGAGATGATACAAACCTTTTCCTCATCCTTTTTCACTGTGTTCCCCCCTCATCCAAGAAAAGCTGGAGACTCCTTATCTCTCTTTTTCATAGAGACAGTGCTTTTATGTGCCAAGTCACTGCCAGAAAAATGAAATTGGTGACTGTTGAGCTCAAAAAACAAAGCTAAGGTGTCTCATTTTTTACCTCTGTGAACATAGGTTAGTACAAAATGAGCCCACATCAGGTTTGCTCCTGAAATTCTGTCTGGAAACAGCTGGAAAAGATCTGGGGCCTCCATGGTGACTCTCACCACAGCAATGCCTTGCAATTCATGAGGGATCAAACACATCAGGAAAAAAAAAAAGGGGAGAGAATCTTCCCAGACAAAAGTCCATGAGTTACTTTATGCCTAAAAAATTTAGGCTTTATAAAAAAATGATAAATGTTTATTTCCCCATATATCTGGGGAAAAATACTGCATAAGTAAATGAAAGCCATAAAGAAGCAAAAGGGAGGATAAAAAGCAAATATGCATTTATAAAATAGAGGCATATCACATAAACAGGAGTGAAGCAAAGTACAAAACCTTTCCAATAAAAACCTTGAACATCACAAGGCATCACCCTCCTCTAATTAGAAACACTTCTTGTGACTTTCCAACCAACAGTCATGATCGATGTATTAAACTTTTAGCTTTTATTTTGCCTCACAGTGGCAGGTTGT
Organism: Sialia sialis; assembly: GCA_009812075.1. Classification (NCBI taxonomy): domain Eukaryota; kingdom Metazoa; phylum Chordata; class Aves; order Passeriformes; family Turdidae; genus Sialia; species Sialia sialis. The sequence continues at coordinate 988,025 of VRYO01001463.1, forward strand.
ATAATGCTTTGAAAATGAGCATATAGGCAAGGTTTATTACTATTTAAAACCCCAAAAGTGTGGATTGCAACATTTTAATTCCCTCTTTTTTTTTTTTTTAATTAAAGTGAACCAAGGCTGACAGCCTTTAGGAATTAATATATTTGTAAGGACGCACTCCAAAGACCTGCAAGATCTACTGCTACCCTCGAAAAATCCTAAATCACAGCCCTTCCCTGCTAATGCATTTTGCTTCCCATTATCCCTGACTTATTAAAGAGCTGTTTGTGTCATTTGTAACCTCACTGAGTGTATTATAGATGGTTTATTTAACAGTTATAAGTCACTAATGTCAGGTTGCAGCTTCTCTTAAGGAAGATATTTACCGTGTAAAAGTGGAGCCCACAGTCTGAATAAGTTCAAGACCTTTGGATGCTGCTTGGTGTGTAGTGGTTGTGATCCTTCCATAATCTCTAATTTTGGTAATTCTGACCTAAAATCAAGAAGAGCTCCTGTAATAATTCAGTGATTCTTCCCCATCCTCAACATCCAGCTGAGGTGGATGAGGAGAGTGCTACAGGATACAGCAGATGTGTGTCGTGAGAGGAAGAGAGGGTGACGTCTCATGGCTCTGCTGGTGACTGGAGAATAATTTTGGGGTTTTTCTAGCCCTTAGGAAAATAAAACAGCTCCTGGATACGCCTTGGTGCCTGATGCAGTTGAAGGAATCCTGGCTGCTCCACATGGATATCAGTTATTCACACAAATGGATCTCCACCTGTTTTACCTCTGGAAGTGAAATCATCCCTCTGGAGTGCTGACAGGATGGTTTGTGGTGTCTGTCAGAGGAGAATGCCAGGACTCTTCTGAGAGAATATTTTAGCAGAAAGGATCCATTTGTCAGACTCCCAGCTCCTTGCAGGCCTCAGCTGATCCATTAAGGATTCTCTGCTGGCTCCAGGAACTCTGGAAATTTCACAGCTCCTGTAGTCCCACATCTGAGTCATTGTAAAGTGGTGATGGCCATGGAGGAGTGTTCTTATTTCTGCAAAATATCTGTGTGACACCAGCATTTGCTCTTCTCTAATGCAGAGAAATCCATCAAGTATTTCCCCTGTGGGCAATGATAAAGGACCTCACCTCTAAAGAACTGGAATTTCTTTCCTGCTGCTTCCTAGCTTATCCTTTGGGTTGTAGTTTGAAGCATGAGGAGTTATTTCCTTTCTAAAGAGTGAGATTTAATGAACCTCTCTTGCTTCCAACCCTGTGTTATCACAGAATCAGAGGGTGGTTTGGATTGTAAGGGACATTAAAGTCACCTAATTCCAAGCTCCCCTGTCTTGGGCAGGGACACCTTGCACCAGCAGGTGACAAGAAGTCTAAGGTTCTTTGACCCTGCTGGAATACAATTTAAATTTCCAGGAAAAAATGCATTGTGAATTCCAGGAATGCAGTTAAATGCTCCTCAGGTCCAAAAACAAAATTCCCTTGATTCCTGTTGGGCCCTCTGGATCCTGTTCCCCCCTTGCAAAGGCCCACTGGCAGATTTCTGCTGATTCTTCAAACCAAGCTTCTCTCCAAAAAGGAAGCTGTGGCAAGAGCTTTCCTCAGTAATAAGTCCTGCAGGGACAGGGATTTCGATTATTTCTGTGCTGTTTAAACACGTTGCCCATAGTTACAAACCATCAAAATAAGTGACATGTGCATTGGAAACATTAAAAAAACCCCAAACAAACCAACAACAACAAAATCAACAAAATAGTTTGTCCAGGGTTCTTATGTTTTGCTTCTCTTGAGGGCTACAAAGTTCCCTTCTGCCACTGGGAGGAAAGATAAAGAAAAGCCATAAATCAACAGTGTTGTGGTCTCTGCCAAGAACAGAGAAGCAAAGAAATGAAATATTTGCAGTGCCCAGAGGGCTGAGTCTTCATTCCCAGCATCTCCTGTTGGAAGATGTTTCTCTGCTGGGTTGTGGCCTTTCTACTGCCCTCCTGAACCCCAGGATGAGAGTGTCACATGAAGGGACCACCCTCTCCTATCTCCATGTCTTACAAATCAGGCTATTTAAAATGATAATAAAATATTAGAATTGTTTAGGCTGGAAAAATCCTCAAAGATCATTGAGCTCAAGCAGTGACAGATCCACCACCAAACCATGTCCCCAGGTGCCACATCCACCGTCCTCTAAATCCTTCCAGGGATGGTGACACAACCACTTCCCCGGGCAGCCTCTTCCAGTGCTTGGCCACCTGTTGGGGGAACAATTTTTTCCTAGTATCCAATCTAAAATTCCCCTGACACAACCTGAGACTGTTGCTCTTGTCCTCTTGTAGTGTTTTGCCTTCCAAGGATTCAGGATCTGAGTTCTGTTGAGATCCTATTCCAGTAGAGTCATCCTCCCATTTTCAGTCAAAGTTTATTTCCTGAGTAAATCTTTTTCTTTCCCTGCCTGTGTTAACTATCTAATGAAGTGACTTCTCCCTCTATATCCAGCACTCCTGGTGCTCCTCTGTGTAATCTCCTCATTTCAGTGATCTAAGACAGGTCTGATCTTTTTGATTTTTTCTTCAAGAGCTGAATTTTTCATTCCCTGTGAGACCTTCAACCACATTTTTCTTATTCTCACATTTAAATTTGTTGGTTTGTTTGTTTTGGGAAAATGAGATGCACACATTGCATTTATCTTATGGATTCCCCAGGAACAAGACTCTGTGCCACTTCTCCAAGAATTATTTCCACTAAGGAACTACTCCTGATACATCCTCACCCTCAATGGGCCCTGGAAATTTGGATCCTGAATGATTTAAACCATTGTCACCATTATGGTTTGGCTGTAAAAATACAACTGATAGGACTGGACGAGGATCTTTCTGGAAATCACACTTAGAGGAAAGAAACCAGCATTCAGACACTAGCCTGTCTCTAGTTTTTAATGATCTAATCAAAGACAAATTGCTCCTTGGCTGATACATGTGGAAACAAAGATTAAAAATTGACAAAGGTTGGAGAAATCAAAGAGGGACCAGACCCACTGAGATGTTTTAATTTCTTCTGAAGTAAATAAGAGTGGAGCATTTAAATTACTTCATGGTTAAAATTACTAAATGGCTTTGGTCTGCACACTTTGAGAGGTCATTTTAGAAGGCATTTGCTCCCATTTTTGAAAGCTCTTTTAAAGTTTATTAAAGCTGAGAACTGCCATAAGAAAGATCAAAAAATCACGCAATGGGTGACGTTTGAAGGCACCGCAGTGGGGCCATCCCAGAGCCCAGGCACAGGATTGTATCCAGACAACTCTGGAATATCTCTATGGAGGAAGTTAAAAAAGGAACCCAAATTTAATATATCTGGTAAGGGTAGGTGTTCAAAAGTTTTGAACTTAAAAGACAGCATCATTTGTTGTCAAAAATTACCAGCAGTGTATGGATCCTTTGAATTTTGCTAAGAAATCACTAATTTTGAAATTCATTAGAATATGGAGACAGGATTATTAAAAGTACTGCATTGCAATGAAGTCGTGCAGGAGGTTTGATGACACTGGCTCAGTCTTTTCCATAGTTAATAAGCAATAATCAAGGCCACAATTTTCAGTGGTGAAGTCCTCTCTGCTCTCTCCCTACTTAACATCCACAGACAGACCATTTCCTCCAGGCTTTATTGTTTTCCATATTTACCAAAAAAAAAAAAAAAAAAATAAAAGAAACAAACCCAGAATTAGGCTCCATCTGCAGCTTTTGAGGCTGCAAAAGGCAAACAATTCCCCCCAGATTGAAAGCAATAATAGGTTGTTCTCCATGCAAATTGGGCAAAGCAAATGCTGGGTAATTGGCTAAAAACAAAACTCCAATGATCTCTGTTCCAAACTGTTATTTAAGACAAACAAATGTATTTGCATGTGAGGAATTCTGCCAGGGTACAGCTGGAGGAATCTGAATAGCTGGGGTGTTGATTTAGGCTCAGACTGCACCGTGTGGGGTGGCTCCATAAATGTAAGGAATTGGGAAATATCCTCTGGGAAGCAGAAAGCTCCTGTGCTTGTTGATACCTTCAGGAATGGTTATCCTGGGACACGCCAACAGAACACAGGTGACACAACCTGCCTGATGGCAGAGCAAACATTTTGGGAATTTACAGAATTTACAGTCTTTCCCTTAATATTCCCTCTTGGAGGCTGACTTTGCTGTTGAGAGACTTTGGGGGAATGGCTTTAGGTTAAAAAAGGATAAATTTAGATTGAGTTTATGTATCAGAGAAAACTCCTGTCACCTTCTGACCTGGAGAACCACCAGGGGAAAGACTGGTAGATACTGAGGGTAAATGAGTTTCATGGAATCAGGGAATGATTTTGGTTGGAAGGATCTTAAGGATCATTTCTTTCCAATCCCTGCCATGGGCAGGGACACCTCCCGCTATCCCAGGTTGCTCCAAGCCCTGTCCTTGAACACTTTCAGGGATGAGGTATCCACAGCTTCTCTAGGAATCCATCCCAGGGCCTCACCATCCTCAGAGGGAAGAATTTATTCCTGATAGCTAATCGCAATCATAATTCATAATCTCAATAATTCATAACCCAGCATTCACTCTCCATTGCAATTCAAACCTTCCCAGGTTATTCTAATGAAGGCAGTTCCCCAAAGAGTGATAACTGGGGGAGCAAAACCTAGTGATGAGCAAATGAGCATCAGGTGTAAAAAAAAGTCCCCTCAGGAATGCACATCCTGCCCATCTCCAGGAACTCGGTTCTGGAAACACAGCAGGACATTTATCATGCCATGGGCAGAGCAGGCTGACCCCAATCTTAATTGGATCTAGGCTGACAAACCCTCTGGCAGCTCCTGGGAAACAACAGTGGGATAACTGGGAGACGTGCAGGGAATGTACTGCTGTGTTAGCAGCAGGCAGCTGTGATCCATAAATCCATAAATCCTCAGTGCAGGAGGAGGAGCCAGCCCAGGTTTAGAGCACCTGGTTGTGGGCAGGGACTGGGCAAGTGGCAATCACAGGTGTGAGGTGCTGCAGAGTGGGCAGGGCAGGTGATGGAAAACAAAAGGTGCCTTTTCCAAGTTCTCTCACCTTGTTCTCACTCTTCTATGGAACAGCCTCACAAGATTGTCCCAGCAGAATGAAAGCTTTCAGTTAAACAGAATCATGGAATCACAGAGTTCTTCAGGTCAGAAAAGATCTGAGTTCATCAAGTGTCAACCCAGCAGACTGCATTGACCACTAAACCTCGTCCTCAAGTGCCACATCCGCACTCCCAGCATTGGTGACTCCACCACCTCCCTGGGCAGCTGTTTCTACACTTGACAACCCTTCCCATGAAGAAATTTTTGCTGATATCCGGTCTAAACCTCCCCTGTTGTAACTTGAGGCCAGCTCCTCTTGCATTTTTTAGAGAATCACAGAATTAGGATTGGAAAAGAGCTCTGGAGATCATCCAGTCCAATCCTGCTGCCCAAGACGGGGTCACAGGAGCAGGTGGCACAGGAACACATCCAGGTGGGCTTGGAATGTCTCCAGAGAGGGAGAATCCATGACCTCCCTGGGCAGATGTTCCAGGGCTCTGCCATCCTGCATGGAAAGATGTTCTTCCTCAGGCTGAGATGGAAATTATGTTTTATTTTATGGCTGCTGCTGCTTGTCCTGGCTCAGGGTTCTGCTGGCAAGAGTTTGGCACCATCCTCTTGGCATGCTCTTTACCTGGAAGAACATTATATATATATAATATTAAATTATTATTTTTTATACATATATACATTTCCTTTTCTGCAAGAAACCAGGGTCTAAGTATTAAAACTGCATTATCTTAATTCAGCACTCAAGGTAATGTGGGTTTACATGGCACCATCAGGGCTAAAACATCCAAGGAATCTTTGTCGGTGGAGAAGTGCAAAGGCAAGAGATTGCTTTTAGGGCCAAGAAGGTAAAATAAAAAGTATTTTGAATCAAGAGTGAGGAATAAAGAGTCCACTTTCTTAATCCCTGTGGTGAAGAATATCTCAGCAAGCAGCTCATGGAGATACCCTGGACAGCAGCATGGAGATGACAAGAAATGCAGGCTTATGTAGGAAACAATTTGATTTTCTGTCCTGCTAAGAGAGAGCATTTTTAATTATCATTCTTCCCATACCTGTCTGTCATTTTACCCTTTTCAACCCATTTTCCCAGTGCTGGCTCCTGACAGCTCTGACCTTTTGTAGCAACTCAAGCACACGAGGGTGGGCCTGACAACGTGAAAAGATAGAATCAGAGTTGGATTTAAGTGTAAGGATCAATCCTTGTATACAGCCATGTTTTGGTTTGTTAATAATCACATCTAATAGAATAAAATAAAAAAGATAATATAAATATTTGAACAAGCAGTTAAATAAACTGAAGTGTGTGTGCATGCATATGTGTGGGTATACACAAAGTTTCAAGAAATAACAAACATTATAACAAAAATAAATATTTAGATAAAATAATCAGACTCTGCCAGTGCAAATCAGAAACGTGTCAGAAAATCCCCTCCACTGACTCCTACCCCAGACCAGCTCTAGAGTTTTGAGCCTGCTCAAGTGATACAAGGATTATAACAGATTTCTGGTCTTAACTTCCAGAAATGGTGTTTACAGTTTTTATTCTTCTTTCCCCCCTTGCAATTCTGACATCTCTGCTCCTCAGTAAAGCTCCAGAACTCAGGCTATAGCCATATCTGCACTTTCACTTGTCCATCCAACCTGCAAGCATAAAAAACCCATAATTATGTTTCATATCATCACACCTAATGTAAGTAATCAAATAAATGGGCTAGTCACATTGACCTCTCTCTTTGTCCCCATTTAGCTGTGAATAATACATGTGGATCCCTTGGGATTTTGTCCTTTAAAGACACCTGGAGCAATAAAACTTCATGCCCAGGGAGAATATTCTACCTCAACCTTTTGGCTGTTGGAAGTTCTCCAGTGCAAGAGAAGTGTCTCAGTTTTGGGGGTTCCTAAAAAGATGTAATCTCTGTGATAACAGACCAACCTCAGCACCACGAGGAGGTGAGGACAGCAGCATTATCCATATGGAAAGAGCTATAATTGGGACAGGCTTAAAGATCTGGGAGCAGTTCCTTGCAAAGACTGAGCATTAAATCTTCACAGAAGCAGCAGAAGTTTTACAGAGAAGATGTAAATTGAAGCTGCGAGTCTACCCTAAAATCCAGACCTGTCTATCACCAACTCTCAGTCCTTTAAAGAGTTTCTAAGAGCCCCAGGAATTAGCAGTGTGAAATTGGAGCTATTGGAGGTACAGAACAGGATTTTTTTCAGGAGTCATGCAGCTGGAACCTTAAGATCCAGAAATGTTTTACAGTTTGTTCCACCAGCAGTTATTGCTGATACAGCCTCATCTACAGCCTGGTCCAAATGTGTGTGGTCATGGCTTGCAGCTGACTTAGGCCAGGTTTAAATTCAGGCTTCATCATGGACAAATAATTTGATATTTCTCCTTACTGGCGTCCAGGAGTTGATGCAACACAGAAATTCCCCATTCCTCATTCAAAGCTGCTGACCACAGCAAGACAAGAAGCTGAAATTACATTCCTGAAGATTTCAGACCTTTCCTTGGCTCAGAAACTCTCTAAAAGGTACCTGATAACCCAATTTATCTTATAATAAATAAGGCAAATAATGAGGATACTGAAGGGAATCATGAAAATGTTGGACAAACTTCTCTGGTTGCAGGCTGAGGTCTTTAGGAAAGCCTGATGGAGACATTTGTGAGGGAATATGGCCATGCAGAACCACTTGTTTTCCAGAAGAACAGACACCAGGAAAAACATTGGCATGAAGCTATTTGCTCTGCCTGGTGGAGGTGATAAATCCTTTTCTTGTTTTTTCCTCCCTGTCGAAATGGTGGAGAGAGTGCCCTGTTCCAGGCCAGGCTGGATGGAAACCTGAGCAAGGTGATGTTGGAAATAGATTTTCTTTAAGGTCCTTTCCAATCCAACCCAAAGAATTTTAGGATCCTGTGGAATGAAGGAAGGGTTGAGAACAACTTCTGTCCTAGATATTGCAATTATAAATCAAACCTGTCCTTGAAACTGCACCTAAAATTTCGATTATAAACATCAAAACCAATGCTACAGGCCCAAAACATGGAGTTCTTTAAATGAGGAGTTGCTGACATCATTAAACTCATTGTTGCAGCCCAGATTTGTGGATTAATGAGAAGATCCAGGAGCAGAGGATTCAGGACCACAAATCACAGAATCATGGAATGGTTTGGGTTGGAAGGGACCTTAAAAATTTTCTCATCCCACCCTTCTGCCACAGGCAGGGACACCTGCTACCACCCCAGTTTGATCCAAAGCCCATCCAGCCTGGCCTTGGACACTTCCAGGGATGGGAATTCCACAGCTTCTCTGGGCAACCTGTGCCACCCTGACAGGGAAGAATTTCTCCCTAGTATCCAATCTAGATCAGGTGTTCAGCTTAAAACCATCCTCCCTTGTCCTGTCACTCCATGTCCTTGTCCGAAATCCGTCTCCTGCTCTCTTGGAGCCCCTTTAGGACCTGAAAGGGCCTTTAAGGTCTTCATGGAGCTTTTTCTGAGAGAAAAATTAACTATTTAAGATGTCTCCTGACATTTTGAAGATTTTTGGGGGCAGACAGAAATATCTATCCTCTGCTAGGATGGATAGGGAGAAAATCACTTTCTTTATGGACAGTTCACTGGACCAGGCTGTGAACTGACTGTGTGTGAGACCTGTGGTAACTACATCCCAAGAATCCCAATGTTGTTTCATGCTGCTGGAGGGATAATGGGAATTATCTTTACCTTTGTAATGGGATTTAATACATTAAGAAAATTCTCCTGTCTTGAGTTCTGTGTAAAAGCTAAAAGACTGTGTGAGAGTTGGGGTGGGTGACAGATGCAGCTTGTAGGGATGAATTTAATTTAGAAGCCAATTGAATCCAAAATTTCCTCTGCTTTTTAAGCTGCTCATTCCAGTGCTCCAGGTCCTGCAGGTAAAAAAAGGCCACTGAAAGCTCTCTCTTCTCACCTTGTTTCAGCAGCCAGCTAAATAATGGAGGGACATGGGAACAGCCATCCATAAATAGCAGGAATTAGAGACAGGAATGGTGGCAGCAGAGCCACTGACTCCAATTCATTGTTCCCAGAGGATTATTCCAACAGCTTCTTGCATGACCCAGCTTGTCTTCGTGCAAATGACTCAGCCCAAGAGGACGTTTTAAATAACATTTATTATTTACATTTTTATAATGCCTTTGGAGATTACTTCCCTTTCCCCTGTGCCCCCAAAATCTTTCTTTTCTTCTCTGCTCCAGCTTTCTCACTGTGCTGTATCATCACGACTGCAAGAGGCAGAGCTGAGGAATAAACAGCGTTTTGAGCACTGCAGGAGGAAAATAAATGCAATGCAACAGCTCATCTGTTGAAATTTTAGCCTTAACTGGGTGCACTAAAGTCTGCTCATTGTTTGTCAAGGAAGCATTTGTATTTCCATGTACAATTTGCTCCCAAAGGGCTTTGTAGTAAAGATGATTTAGCAGACAGAGCTCTTCCCTTGTTCGTCACGATGCAATCACATTTTGCTGTGTTTTCATTGGAATGTAAGACCAAGGGTGCAGCCGCAGTTTGCCTTTTATTTTTGTTGCTTTTTTTGTCCTGCAGCTCCCAATTCCTGTTGCTTTCCCACAGTTTTTGTGTTCATTTTATCCCTGCGGTGGCTGCTGTGAGGGGTAAGAGCACTCAGATGAGAAGGAGTAAAATTATTTAAGAGTAACTCTCAATGACAACTGAATGCAATTTTTTTTTTTCCATGCTGTGAAGCACATCAATAGCCTGCCTCCAAATTTTCCAGTCCTTTCCAGGGATTTCTATGTATTTCATTGCTCTTGAGTGAGAAGAAACAAACTCCTTCTCTTTTCTTGGAAAGTGAAGGAGCCACTTCAAGCAAACTTGAAGTTTTGCTTGACTCAAATAAGGGATTTTGGCCAAGACAAACATTCCCTGGGGTCATTCTTGGTGATGAAAAGGAGCTTTCTTCCTTTCTTTTCTTATTTACAGTCACATGGTGATGCCCTTTGCTCCTACAGAGCTCACCTGGACATCCAAGGAGATTTTCAGGCTCTGGCATCTTCCTTATGAATCTTCCTGAGGAGCTGCTGAGATCACTCATATGAGCAAAGGAGATCTCACTGTCAGTGGCGGATGAGGAAACTCCACATATCCTGTATTTTACTAGGAAGTCCCCCTGAAATTACCTGTCTGAGTATGTTCCTCATCCATAAGGAGTGGGAAATGTTATTTATAAAATGTATAAAACATCAGTTTTCCCTGTATTGATGTCTGAGCTGATCAATTGATCCACAGTTAGAATCATGGGATGGTTTGGGTTGGATGGGACTTTAAAAATCATCAATTTCCAGCCCCTGACAGAGGCAGGGACACCTTCCACTATTCCCATATTACTCCAAGCCCTGTCCAACCTGGTCTTGAACACTTCCAGGGATGGGGCATCCACATTCACTCTCATTTTCAGGAATGCTGTGTGTGTCTGGGTGTGAGAGGTAAAGATTACACATTTTTAAGGATAATTTAATGCAAATCTGAAGCACCTTTTAGCCAAAGTGCTGACTAAACAGCAAAGTGACTCTCTCAATTTGTTCTTTTTGCCCTTCCCTTATAGAAGATATTCAGGGACAGGTTGCCACATTAGGACAATAGGAGAGAACAGTTTTCATTTCCAGCTGCAAAAGAAAGGGGAAAAGAAAGTGGTGAAGAATTTATGACAGGTAGATTTGGCATTTCATGCCAAACCATTCCAGACTGCAGTGGGGAAAGCCTGATCCTCTGACATCAGCAGGGATTGTGCTGCAGTTTTGCCCCTGAGTTTGCACAGACAACTTTGGGTTGTGATCAGAAAACTTTCTTCTTCCCACTCAAATGGACAGGACAAGGGGAAATGGCACAAGCTGCACCAGGGGAGGATCACAATGGGTATTAGGAAAAAATTCTTCACTGGAAGCGTGGTTAAACACCAGAATAGGCTGCCCAGGGAAGGGATGGAATCACCATCCCTGGAAGTGTTCAAAAACGAGTGGATGTGGCACGTGCTGATATGGTTTAGTGGGCATGGGAATATTGGGGTAATGGATGAACTTGATGGTCTTTTCCAGTCTTAATGGTTTGTTGATTTCAAATGAGTCTCCTGTTTTCCCAATTACAAACCTGTGCTCACCTGCTGATCTCTGCTCCCTGCTCAGCTCAGGGCAGGGCTGGACAGAGGTACAGGAGCTGGTCTTTGATATTTTGGGTCTGTAGGTGGTTTATTTCCAGTGATCTTTGCTCACAGACTGGGGCAGGAACCCAGGGATGAAAATTCTGTCCTCTGAGAAAGGGACTGACCAAGCACTTTTCCCCTTTGCCAATGAATGAATGGGACACTGCAGCATGCAAAATACTCCAAATTCAGGATTCTGCTGCTCTGGACAGGTTCAACACCTTCCCCTAAAGAATCATTAACTCCTGGAGGGAACAAATCCTGTCTGGAGAGACCTGAAGGGTGAGAGGTGTCTCTTTGGTGACGAGATGGGTTTTATTGCGAGTGAGAAGGGACTGTCTCAGCAGGGACACAGCTGGGAGGCAGTGTGAGCATGTGGCTGCTACCCCGCAGCAGGAAAAATTGTCTGTGGCTTCTCTGATGCTTTCTTGAAAGGAATGATTTTGTTGCTGTTTGGAAGGAAACCAAAAAGCTGCCAGATCCAAAGGAAATGTTTCAAGTCACTCAGTGCTTTGAACTGGAGAAATGTTTCAATGGAGCTTTTTTCCCTTGTGTAAAATGAAGAAAATTAGAAATGAGAGTCTGCTTCAAATGCTAAATATCAGTGTTTCATACAGGGGAAAATGAGAGAATTATTATCCTGCCTTTTCAGTTCCCTCCACTATTCCCCCGCACTGAAACCTCAAATGCCCTCCAGGCTCTTTGTTCATTTATAAACTCCAGGAAATTGTCACCGGGTTAAGAAGGAAACTTGTCAAGAAAATGCAAGGATATTTGAAAACTCAGGATCAGTAGCTCAGAATCTGTTCTCATCCACCCATGGCCTGTCCTCATTCACCAGCATCGCTGGGGCATCACCAACCTGACACAGGAGATTTAGTAAAAATTATTTGGAAGCTGCCCAGGCTGGCACAGGATGGAAACACAAATTCTCTGGGAATTAATGCTGACTACTGCAAAGCACCACTGTCGTGTGATCCTGCAGACTTGTGTGAAGGCACTGATAGAAAGGCAATAATAGCACTTGGAAAATGATAAGTGGCACATTAAACTCTGCTCCAGTTGCTCAGCTCCCTGCGATAACAAGCGTTCAGCAACAAATATTAGTTATAAAGATGCAGCACAACGTGTGCCAGGAAATTACAGGCAGAAAAAAAAAATCAATCACCTCAAAGGATGTGGATGCAGCACAAATCTGAGCTCAAAAAGTCAGAACTTCTGGGTTTGTGCCTGAAATACCCTGGCAGAAGATAAAGGTCTTATCACTTTGCTAAAATGAAAAGTGCAACTTTTTAAGAACAGATTTATGAACCTCTGGAAGAAATGCCAGCATTAATTTTTGAATGAAAGATTTCAGTATTCCTTCTTCTGAAAACTTAAGGGAGGGGGAGACGTGTGGTGGAGGAGATGGAATAATTCCCTGCTTTGTGAATTCAGAGTCTTGCCCTGTTGGTGATGTTTGTAGAGATCATACTTAACACAAGATGAATAAAAGAAAAATTTCCAGCTCTCCTGGACTCCGCTGAATGCCTCAATAACCTCCCTGTGAATTTATAATTTGCTGCTGCTTTTCAAAATGCCAAACACAAAGTGAGCAGGAGGAAGACTCAGAGGGGTAGTTAGAGAGGGGAATGGGTTATTGGGGAAGATGATTGAAGAATCCCATTGTACTTGAGTTTTCCTGACATTTCCTTTGCAGGGAAGGCAGGCTGAGATCAGCATTTCCCCTCTTCTTGAAGCGTCTTATCTTTGCAGCCATGTGCTCCTGGGCTGTGTTAATGAGTGTGATATATAATACATTTCACACCGAGCCTGATTTACAAAGGATGGATGAAAAACCTGCCATTCCGATGGGATGGGAATCTTAATGGAGCAGAATTTCCTGCAAATGCTACAGAGTTGTAAATAATGGAGGAAGGATAAGAATAGACAAGTCAAGTCAATACCTGAGCTGCATCTTAATTGTACAGTACAAAGAAGTAGCAACACATGTTGCTTATGGTGAACTCAGCAGGGTGGATTTTCATGGGTTTAGCTCGATTTGTGTGGCCTGCAGTTGTTATCTATCATAAAATCACTGAATAATGGAATGGTTTGGGTTGGAAGGGACATTAAAAATAATTTTATTCCAACTCCCCTGCCATGGGTAAGGACCCATTCCTCTAGACCAAGTTGCTCCAAGCCTCATCCAGACTGGTCTTGGACACTCCCAGGGATGGGAATACATTTATAAAGTCTTGCACCTGGGAAAACATTAACCAAGAGTGCAGCATGGGCTGGGATCTACCCAGCTGAGCATGAGCTCTGTGAAAAGGGACCTGCAGATCCTCATGGACATTGAGCTCGATGTGAATGAGCAGTGTCCTCCCATGCACAAAAAAAGCCAACAGGATGCTGGGTGACATCAACAGAGTCATCACTAGCAGAGATAAATGTCATTGTACCACTCAACTCAGAGCCTGCAAGGCCACACCTGGAATATTGTGTCCAGTTTTGATCCCTGCCATACAAAAAGTTGTGGAGAGATTGGAGGGGGTCCACAAAAAATGATCAAAGGTCTGGGAAACCTGACATGAGGAAAGACTGAGATAAACCAAGTGTGCTTGTTCATCAATGAGAAAAGAAGGCTCAGGGGAGACCTTATCACCCCACTCCAATGTTTAAAGGGTGGCTGAAAGGAAGATGGAAATTCCCTTTTTTTTGATCAGTCACATGGAAAAGAAGAGAAGTATTTGGTACAAGTTAATCCAAGGCAGATTCTGATGGAGCACAGGAGGAAAGTTGTTCACCATGAGAAAAAATGAGGCACGGAAGGGTCTCTCCAGGGAAGTGGTGGATTCTTCAGCAATGGACAGTTTTAGGATTCAGTTGGACAAGGTGCTGGACCATTCTGTCTAGACTGTGCTTTGGCCACAAAAAGGTTGGACCAGATCCCTGAGACTCCTTCTAACCTAGCATTCCATGATTTGTGATTGAAAATAGGCTTCCCTGAGTAGAACAAATAAAAACTGTTGGAATGAGTTCAGAGGTGTTCATGAAGATGCTCCAAGAGCTGGAGAACCTCTAATCTGGAGCCAGGCTGAGAGAGCTGAGAATGTCCAGCCTGGAAAAGATAAAATCCCAGGGAGAAGTCAGAGCCTCTTCAGTGCCTGAAGGGGCTCCAGAGGAGCTGGAGAGGGAACTCTGACTTGATCACAAGGACATCTACTGACAGGACAAGGGGAAATGACTTTAAAATGACAGCAGGATAAATTGGGTATTGGGAAGAAATTCTACGCTGTGACGGTGGTGAAGCCCTGGCACAGGTTGTCCAGAGAAGCTGTGGCTGCTCCATCCCTGGAAGTGTCCAAGGCCAGGTTGAATGGGGCTTGGAGCAACCTGGGACAGTGGAAGGTGTCCCTGCCCATGGCAGGGGGTGGAACTGAGTCATCTTTAAAGTTCTTTTCGTCCCAAACCATTCTGTGATTCTCTGGTTCAGTGAAATGGAGATGGAAACAAGTGGTGATTGTTAATATCTGAAATGTTTCTTCTTGCCATGATTTATGAACTTCCCCCATGACAAAGCACTGTCCAGACACTGAGTCAGAACAAGAATTTATTTTTCTAGGAGTTATCCTTGGAAGCCCAGAGGCTCCAGAGCCAAGCTTCCCATGGACTTGTGCTTCAGGTGTTCATGTCAGCCTCCTTTCTGCTGCACCCAGAGTACAGTAATTTCATGACTATAAGGCGCACCTTGAAGCCTAAAATTTTGATCAAAACCCAGAAGTGCGCCTTATAATCCGGTGCACCTTATATATGGACAAAGTTTGGAAATTTGCCAACCCGGAAGTGAGCGCTGGCAGCCAAGCAGTGTGCCACAAGAGCTGCGCCAGCTGGTGCTGGGGGCGGGCAGGAGTGCCGGGGCTCGCAGCATGGGGAGGGCAACATGGGCTGTGTTTAAAGACTACACCGATCCGTGAGAAATGTTTGCAAATTGAGCACCTGCCAGTAAACCCCGCGATCACGCGATTCCGTTACGAATTTGTTACTTCGTTGCGCACAAATCCTCACTGCGAAAAAAAAAAATGCACCTTGTATGTGGACAAAGTTCAGAAATTTACCAGCAACCCAGAAGTGCGCCTTATAATCTGGTGCACCTTATAGTTGTGGAATTACTGCACTTCTTTCAATATTGCAATACAAGATTCCTAAATATAGATCCTAAATGGACGTGACTCAATCCTGATGTTTACTAAACATCCACTGTCTCCCAGTGGTCGATTTTCTAGGAAGCAGAAACTTGGAATTATACACAGTGTCAGAATCAAAAAAAAAGAAAAAGAAGTGGGTGAACTTCAGTTTGATGAGTACAAAACTAAAAGTCAAAGTGGTTCAGTTTGGGGATTTACTTTCATGTTTTCTTCACTTGTAATTGAATGCTTTGCTTCCCTTTCACTTATTAAAGTATTTCAGAAAAGCGTTTTCCAGCTAGAGGCTGGAAACAAACAAACCTGTATTTTATGAAGTAAGAGTGTTTTTCTTCCACAAGATGTATTAGATATTTTCAGAATGTTTCAATAGAAAATTAGTACCACAGAGGGCATAACTTAATGTATTTACAAATTGAAGGGAATGACCAACCAAATTCAATTGAAATAATTTCAAGGATAATTTTGATCCCTTTTGTAAATTCATTTCTCTTCTCTTCTCTTCTCTTCTCTTCTCTTCTCTTCTCTTCTCTTCTCTTCTCTTCTCTTCTCTTCTCTTCTCTTCTCTTCTTTCTTCTTCTTCTTCCTCCCCCTTTTAAAGAAATTAAATAAATAGGGGAAAAAACCAAACAAACAAAAAAAAAATCCCTACCAAATAACCCCAAACCAAACAACTCCATAAGTCCATTCAGATATATCGTGCAAGAATTTCTTGGTATGTTGAAAGTTAAGACTTGGCCTGGTCATCTTTTATTGGCCAAAGAAAGCCTTGATAAAAATAATCCAGACTCTCCAGACCACCCTCAAAATATTTTTTCACCCGCTAACTATGGTCATTCATAAATCTTACACATCACTTACACAGGACCAAATTAAGTTTTAGCTTAATGAAGCAGAAGGTTTGATAAAAAAGGAAAAAATATTCATTTGAGCTTCTCCTTAGGTCTATGAAACTCCTTCTTACACTTGCCAGGAATCACCATCTCCTAAATCAAAAATGTTTTTGATTTAAAAAAAACAACAAAAGAACAAACCATAAAAACACCCAAACCAAAACAATCAAGCAAAAAACAACTCCAACCCAAAACAGATAATAAAATAAGTTTTTGCAACACGAAAGCCACTAGAGCTTGTTGTGTTTTATGCTCTCTCCCCTCATTCTGTACAATATATTTTAAGCAACTTTTTTTCTTTAAATTACACACACATTAAATTTTTTTAGTATTTAGGGAGTTTCCTTTAATGCTCTTTCTTGCAGAGCTCTTGCTGGTAAGCACATGTTAAAATAATCTTCTCCCTTGTGTAACCCAGCAACAAAATGCTGGAGAATAAGCTGATAAATCTTAATGCATCCAGAAAAAAGGATGGGGCTTTGTAGAACAAAGACATGGGAAAAAAAATCCCAAAAAAATCCCAAACAAACAAAAAAAAAAAAAAAAAAAAAGGAAAAGAAAATGAGAGGGAGAAAAATACTAAAAGCTTTTGTCAGATTGATTTTTTATTATGAGCTCCTACACTGGAATTCATAAAATGAGGATATTTTTTCCTGAATCTTGATGTGCTACTGCAATTTCTTCGGAGGATGATGGGCAGCTGGGAAAATGGGATCAGCAAGCGGGTGCTAAGTTACAGGGAAGCCACAGGAGCATTTTGTTAAGGTGACAATTCACAGACAACAGGAGGGGCTGATGTTTAACCCCCATCTGTAGTGGCAACAGAATCATTCCCAGTGTCTCTTCATCCAGAACATTCACTCCAACGCCACATGGGGCTTGACAAGATTTCAAAGCACAGCTCAGGAAGAAATCCTATTCTGGTGCAATGGAGTGGGACCTGCAGGATGAATAAACAACTTATTCCTTTTGCCTGAGATAACATCAACCTGCAGTGCTGGAAGGACACATCTTCATGCCTTGAAATAGGGATCAAGAGCTGACAGAACAAATTTCTGCAGATTTAAGGCACCATTTATCCCAGAACATTGTATAAAATGCAGTTCTTTTGTGTAGATAGAGCACAATGTTTGTGACCTGAAAGACGAAATTCCCACTTATATTTCCACAAGTACCATGGGAAAGATATGGAGCAACACATCTGCTACAGAAACATTGAACCTTAGGATGATTTAAGTTGCAAAAGAGCTCCAGGAACATCAAGTCTGGCCTTTGGTTGAACGTCTCCATGCCCACGTGTCCTAGATTACCATATAAAGATGTGCCCAAAAGTATGTATTCTATCACCATCTGCTGAAACCAGGTGGGGCAGTGATTCTTAGCTCTGTAGGAGATATCCTCTGTTAATGGGCCATCTGTTAAAAACCAGGTGGGGCAGTCATCTTTAGCTTTTCCACCACCCATCCTTCCTCCAGGGAGATATCTCCTGTTAATGGCCCATTGAGTCCCACTACATGACTGATAAAATTACATCATCCCATTGGGAGATGGGGAGAAGCCAAACATTTCCTACCTAGATAAAAACTGAGATTTGGAACACCAAAGCAGCCCTTTTCCATTGGTTTCCAGAGGACAAGAGCTACCACCCCTTTCTACAGGATCACAACTTCAACAAGACCACATCATCTAGATTGCTACCACCATGCTAACTAGCGAGGTGTCAGGTTTTCCTTTTAGTGGTTTTCTTAGTGGTTTTTCTTTTTTACTTTTGAATGTATTTAATTTTTCTCTTTTTTTTTGTACTAAAATTGTGTTTCTGACTTGTAGTCTCTCACTGGTTCTGCTTTCAAACCATCACATCACTAACCCATATCACAAAGTGCCACATCTACTGGTTTTTCCAGCACTTTCAGGGATGGTGACTCCACCACTTCCCTGGAACTCTACCCGGGGCAGCCTGGAACTGCACATCCAAAAATCCAGAGCTTGGATCTACTAAAAAGGAAACCAAATCAAGCACAGGTCACTTTTCACTACAGAAATACCAGAACCTCATCAGCGGATTGCTCCCTGCCATCAGTTTTCATTGGGAAGATACAGTCCTGGAAGTATCATACCCAGCTGAAATACCCTTGTTTGATTGGAAAGCATCACTGGAAAATATATGTTTCATAGAATTATGGAATATTTTGGGCTTGAAGGAACTTGTTTAGGGGCCCTGAGCCACCTGGTCTAGTGGGAGGAGGCTGGAACGTGATGATCTTTGAGGTCCCAGCCCAACCATTCTGTGATTCTTCAATGATTTGCAGTCTTCTGAACCAACCTGATCAATACCCAGTTAATTAAAAGCACAAAGAGAGCTGATCACAGGGAACTTAGAAAGCAGGATTGGACTAATTTAATCCAAATTTATGGAATTGCAGTTTGTCTCCCTACATCCTGGCCACCCCTTGTTGAGTGCATAAAGAGAAAAGAGAGTATGGGATAAAGGTTTTAAGTTATTTAAAATTATTTATTTTGGGTGTCTGTTAGGATGTTCCAAACTCCATTGCTGAGGTTTTCTAGCTCTCCATGGACTCCAAACTACCACAGGAGTTTGGGGTCACCAGCTGAGGTGTCTGTGTCCAATCCAATAAAGTGGTCTGCTTAAAATCTTGAGATTACAGAACCATCACAAAAGTGAAAGTTTTCCAAAAGTCCTGCACAAACAACCTCTGTGCCAGCCCAGAATCCTGTCCCACCACCTGGGCTTTGATTTAAATCAAACAAGAGATTTTCCAATGCTCTGGAGAATGCTGTTTGTGTTTGTATTTGCAACTCACTTGCCTTGGAATGCTCAGAGGAAATGCTTCTTTTAGTTTTCCTTTCACATCAGTGTTTCCAGCTCGGCTGATGGGGCTGGGGTGGTTTATTGCAGCATGAGTAATTATACCAGGGACTTCATACATGAAAAATTAATGAAAGGGGAAACCAATTAATTTGTTCAATCTACACGTGAAAATATGGAAAGAAATCATGCCTGATAAGGCAAAAAGTCCTGTTTAAAGCTGTTGGGAAGGTGATGCCATCATCAATGGCATCTGTAGTTGAGGATTGTAGGGGCAGTTTCATTCTTTAATTCCCTGCAGCACCTTCCCATTCTACCCTCTTTAATTCACCCATTCCCATCCACAGCCACATCCCTGGAAGAGTCCCAGGCCAGGTTGGACAGGGCTTGGAGCAATCTGTGGAAGGTGTGGAACAAGAAGGTCTTTAAGGTCCCTTCGAACCCAAACCATTCTATGGCTTTTAAAATTGGTTTCCTCTGGGTTTTGCATGGACCTAATTAAACCCATAATGTGTGCAGACAAACGTACCACCACTACCCCAGGGCTGAGATATCACCCAGATCTTTATTAAAACCATTTTTCTTTTTAAATCCTCCAAAGGGAACTGGGAAAGAAGGAAGATGCTCTCGTGGCCCATAAGCCAGCTTGGAGACACCTTCCCTGCTCTGCTACCCACGGTGACCAAATATAAATGTGTGAAAGTTCATCTTTGATCATTGTGCAGAGAAATAAAACTCCTGGAGCCAGGCACAGCTTCCAGAGCAGTGGATGGAGGCCAACAGCCAAACTCCTCTTGGAAAACCCAAGACTGCCTGGGGGCTTAAGTGCATTAACCTCTGTGTCTGGAATTTTTTAAAGGACAACTTAAATTATATCCTGAACCAGACCAGAGATTTGAGCAAGCCCTGGAGTATTTTTATTGTCTGTACCCTTTAGTGAATTAGAAAACCAAATTTTTAGTAGATTTTGGGGTCACTGCAGTCAACAGCTTCTTTGTGCTTCATCTGGTTCCTAAAAAATCATATAATCCAAGCATGCACCACTTGTGTGGATCCAGGACTAGATATAGAGAGCTGGATCCATTTGATAAAACAAGGAAAAGACATTTTTGCCAATAGTCTTGCCAATGTGGAAAGGATGGCTTTAAATCAGGTATTGCAGAGGATATATCAGCTGACGGTTAATTCAGGGAACTGGACATTAGGGTGGGAAGTACTTAGGGGAAGGCTGAGATAAAGACCCCAGGAAGGATGAAAATAGGTGAGAAAATGATCCTCTTCCCACATTTGGGCTCAAACCTCTGGAAAACAGAAAGAGAGAGGGATCTGCTGCACAGAATCTTGGAAATGATAAAGTGGGACAAAAAGGCGGATAGGTTAGATCAGTCTTCCCCTTGTTCAGGAATCTGTTTTTCTACTCAAAAAATTGCTGCTAGGGAGGATTTTTCTCATCCTACTCTGCAGGGTCAAGGAAACACCATTGGAATAATTTGTTTCAGGGGAGAGAGAATGTAATGTGTGTTTTTAGAGTCATTTCCAAGCACAGACAGAAGAATATGACTGGAACAGAAGAATATGACTGGAACAGCACAGGAAAACCAACAAAACCTTCTCTTACTGGAGGTTTTCTTGTTTTCTCATGAGAAAGAGGAAAGAAAGAGCAAGAAGGAGTGAGAGGTGCAGCAGGAAAAAGAACAGAGGTAAAGAAAAAAAGGATAAAAGGGGATGAGACACAAAGACAAAACATCCAGAAAAAGAAGAAGGAAGATGTGGTTTTGCTGAATGAGAAATAACTGGGATCTGCAGTGCTGGCTGGATGTGCAAGAACCCATCTGAGGGCAAGGGAGAGAAAGAGTGATGGGAAAAGAGAGAAGGAGGAAGAAATTAAAGCAGTGGCAAGCAAAAAATAGTCAAAGATAAATAAAGCCGACACAAAAAACCACTTTCATTTTCTCTTGCTGACACTCCAAAGTGAGCCATAAGAGCAGAGACTTTAATTTTCCTCCTCCCCACAGTCTCAGCCCCGCTGCTTCATCCGAGCCGGGGAGGCTGTGCTGCTCGCAAACCTCGGGTACCAATTTATATGCTAATGGATCTCGTTTGTAAATCAAGGCAAGGCTTTGGCAGTGCCTCCCCCACCCCAAAATTCACTGGTGCGAAATGCTGTCCATCTCCACAGGGCTGGGAATTGCCCTACTCAGAGACACAGAAGACATCAAATCCTAAATAATTGGATCATTGATGGAGTTCATCCCCGTGGATTAAGTTGTTGTTTCATCTCAGCCTCTCACCTGCTCAGCAGGAGCCTTTCTAAGAAGTTTTATAATTAGTCAAGCCTGGGAGAGGAAAAAAAGTTCTCTCTTTCTTTTCCTCTCTGGTGTTCCCTGATTTCCTTCTTCAGAGCTTTTCATGGAAAGACAAGTACAGTAATTTCACGACTATAAGGCGCACCTTAAAGCCTAAAATTTTGATAGAAACCCAAAAGTGAGCTTTATAATCCGGTGTGCCTTATATATGGACAAAGTTCGGAAATTTGCTGCCCTGGAAGTGCAAGCCATGAGCTGAGCCATGAGCCGAGCCTCGAGCCATGAGAACCGAGCCAGCTGCAAGCCGTGCCAGCCGGCGCCAGGGGTGGGTGGGAGTGCTGGGGCCCACAGCACGGGGAGGGCACCCGGGGCTGCGTTTAAAGGCTACACCGATCCGTGAAAAATGTTTGCAAATTGAGCACCCGCCAGTAAACCCCGCGATCGCGCAATTCCGTCACTAATTCGTTACTTTGTTGCACAAGGATCCTTGCTGCAAAAAAGGTGCGCCTTATAGTCCGGTGTGCCTTATATATGGACAACATTTGGAAATTTGCCGGCAACCCAGAAGTGAGCCTTATAATCTGGTGCGCCTTATAGTCATGAAATCACTGTACATGGCACCACTCACATTCTATTTTCCCTTTTGAAAGAGTCTGTGAGTACCTGAACAGGCCAAGTCTGCTATGAGCCTGCCCATATCCAGGATGGGAATCAAATGGAATTATGGAAATCCTGGATTATTTCCTGCTGGAAGACTCCTGAGGGACCAAGAAAAAAAATATCCTGATCTCCCAGAGGAAAGATGTCTCTGAAAGCTTTGAAAGATCAAGAATTCTGTTTTCTTAGCAGAATTAGAATTGTGCTTAATTCACTTCCAGGTTAAAATAAGATATTTTGATCCCTTATATTCTCAGTGACAGATTTTGAAGGGACAGAGGGAACAGCAAAAGAAAACAAGAATTCTTAACCTGCTGATGATATAAAAGTCCTTGATTTTAAAGACAGAAATTCAGGGTGGTAGTTCAGATGTGATTTCTGGGTGGCAGAGTGGTAGTTCCAACCTGGGGACTGAAATTGGGACCTTTCACTACACGGTGCTGCCCCAGGATTATGAATTCAGATAGGCAGAGAAAAACATGAATTTGAGTCTTCTCCTCGGATTCTCTGCAGAGGACACACAGGCTCAGTTATTTGAACAGAAAATCCCTCCCTTGCCAAACAACCTGTGATAATCAATGGCTTTCCACAGAAAACAGCTCAGTGTGGTATGCACAGGTCATTTTTTTGAGTAATCAACACCAGTCCTTAACAGTCCAGGATTCCCAGACAAGTTTCCAGCAATCAAAACCACAAAAAAGAAGAAGTTATAGAGCAGTCATACACTTCTAACTTTAAAAGCAACCTCATCTTTGGGGAAGATTTTCTTTCCATACATTTTGGCCCAGGATTGTTTCTTGGTTTATGGCACTCAAAGGATTCCCCAGTACGAGCTACAGACAGGAGAAGCCCACTGCTGAACCTAAGCTGGACCCACTGGTTCTAAAGATATCTGTTGGGTGAATTTTCCTCTTTGAACACAGAAACTGTAAGAAATCCTGCATTCCCAGCTACCAGTCTCAGGAGCTCAAGGATTCCCATGCCAAACTGGGAGCAGCTGCTGGATTGACCAATCCCAGCTGCTGGACAGACACATTTTGGGTGTGAATATTCAGTTGTTTCAATTCTGGTTGGCTGTGAAGAAGAGGATGGAGCCACCCATGCTGTCCATGGCCATGCGTGTTGATGGCGTGCTTGTCCAGGTCTGTAATTCCTGCTGGGAATACATGATCCTTCACACTGATTTCCAGACTTGGGAATAGACCTGGACAGGAGGAACACCACCAGCCCACCAAGTGTGGCTGTCTCTACCACCCTTTGTTGAACCAACAAATTCTCCAAATTTTCTCTTGAGCCAAGCACGTTTTTGTCTCCCCAACTCTCCCTCAGGTCCGGATTACCACACTTCCAGTTAGGAATCACATCCTAACTCTCAATCTTGATTTTTTCATTTCTATCTTTATAATCAGGGGTTCTTTCACCAGCAGCATTCTTCAGGTTAAAAGATTCAGCCATGAACCTCTTGACGTGCTTTAGAATTACTAAAGGAGCCAGACTCCCTAAACCTCACCATGGGATCTCAGTTCCAAATATTCCTTCCCAGCTGGAATACCTCCTCTCTGTCCATGGTTGTGCTGGTCTCACCATCAAGGAGACATCAGGACTTTGGGTAACCCCAGGACCCCTCACTCAGTGTTCCAAACAAATTTCACCACGTTCTTACAAAATATCATCTCCTCTCCTTTGCTGCTACTGGAGGAGCCTTTCCTGGCACAGCCCAAGCTTGACATTTTATTTTTCCATGGCTGGGGATTGCCCTGGATGCATCCAAGCCTCTGTGCCTTGTCTCTCCCATCTGTTGAGCCTCCCAGGCTGCAGCAGCAGCTCCATGGTTCTATGGAATGCTGATCTGTTCCACTCCCTGCTCTCACCAGAAATCTGCTTCTCCTTGGATGATGTCTCAATCCTTCCCTGCATTGACAACGTCCTTCAAAGTTTTGCATCCAAATCTTTTATTGGCAATATTGGCAAACAACTTTTTTTTTTTTTATTCCAAGGCTTCAAATAAAAAATAGAAATATCAAATAAATCTTCAGCTTAACAGAGGAACATTTTTATTGACTGGTGTCGTACTCCTATCATAGCTTTTTACTCCCCTCCAGCACTCTTTTTTAATCTGCCACACACATGAATTCCCATTTTCTCCACTGCCATCACAATGAGATGTTTTGTGGAAAATAGACAAAATATTCTGATTGCAGATCTAATCTCAGGGAAATCAGCTGCTTTATTTAATGAAGATAATTAAACACTAAGGACAAGACCTCTTTGACTATCTGAGCTGTGTGATCCATTTCCCATTTCCTTTTGTTTTTACTAATTCTTACAATGGCTCCAAAGCTTTGTCTGACACTTAACAGGGATGAGCCTTTGTACACCGAGATGATTTGAGAGCATCAATGAGGACAATCTTTTAAATCACTTTATTTTGATAGCTAACAATAGGTGCCAGCCTGAAATCCAGCCTTTCCTCATCTCAGGGATCCTGCCCATGGCAGGGGGTTGGAGTTAGATAATCTTAGAGGTTTCTTCCAACCCAGGCCATTTTTGATTCTATAATTCTCTGATCTTAGGTCAGAAGGGAGTTTAATCCATGGGCAGCAACTGAGACCCAGCAATTCCTTCCTTGCCTTCATCTTCTTTCAGAAAAATTCAGCAAAAGTGGCTGAGAGGATTTTACACCTCAAGTGGTACCAGGGCTTGGGCTGAAGGAGTTTCTGTGGAGGAAGCAGATGGTCAGCATCTAGTCCTTCCCTCCAAGGCTGAATTTTCTGTGTCCCATATTGCCAACCCTTTGAAGAGGACATGGCCTCCTATTCCCCATGGAAATGCAAAACATCCAGGAGAGATGGAAACCCGTGCTGGCCAAAGCCTCAAAGCTTGAGTTACAATATCAGTAATGGGTACAAACATGAGGTAATGTAAAAAAGCTGCCAATTATTTCAGACAATTGATCAAAGCCAAGAAACTCCTGGTATCCATTAAGCAACTCTTTGATTGTGCATCCCCTGAAAACCCTCAACCCACACAGAGCAGGAGAGGACGTCTTCCCTTTTCATTTACTTATTTCTCCTGAACAGAAACTCCCCTGCACTTCTCTTACTTCCTGCAGAATTTGCCTCCTTCTTTCTCCCCTGCTTTCAAATCATTCCCAATATTTGCATAATTCCCTTTGGTCGTTGCCACACCTTGGCACAGGTCACTTGTCAAAGTGCTGCTGCGAAGTGCTGTATTTTAATTTTGAATTTCTGTGCCTTTGAAGCTCACATTTTCCATTAGAGAGGAGAAAAAAATAGCAGCCTCCACCTTGCTGTCTGCTGCATAAATCATCACAGAATCATGGAAAGGTTTGGGTTGGAAGGGACCTTAAAAATCATCCCCTTCCAACCCCCTGCCATGGGCAGGGACACCTTCCACTGTCCCAGGCTGATCTAAGCCCTGTCCAACCTGGTTTTAGACACTTCCAGGGATGGGGCAGCCACAAATTATCTGCAAAACCTCTGCCAGGGCCTCACTATCCTCACAGGGAGGATTTTTTTCCAATATCCCACCTAGCTCTGCCCTTCTTCAGCTTAAAACCATTCCCCTAAGTCCTGACACTCCAGGCCCTTGTCCCAAGTCCCTCTCCAGCTCTCTTGGAGCCCTTTTAGCACTGGAAGTTCTCCCCTTAGAGCTGACCATCAGGAACATCTGTCCTTTCTTTTCCTCCAAAATCCAACATCTGTCCTCTCTTTCCCAATTTAGAAATCCAAAGGACTCTCCTCAGGAGCCAAGAAATGTGGCTTTTCAAGGAAACAAGCATCTGTGAAGCAGCTGGTGGGGACTTCATTAAGGAGTTTGCTCTTGGGACTTTACATGCTAAGTTGCCACAGCTCCTTTGGCCATCGTGGTGGCTGATGGCCTCTTCAGAAACCTGGTTATTCCTTCCTAATGTTCCAAAACTCTTTTTTTTTGTTTGTGCTTTCTGGAACACAGGAGATGAGCAAGGCCCACATCACCTCCCTGGGACTTTTTTGGAAAAGAACTGAAAATAGATCTCAGTGAACAAGCACCTGGAGATGTCTTCCACGGAGATCCCTTGAGGACTCTGACTTCCTGCTATGAGTGGTTTGGGAAGGGGAAAAAAACAACAACATTCTTCTTTTTTTATTTCTCTGTTTAGATCTTGTCCCAACAGAGGCTCAGGAGGAGATATTCACCTCAGGCCTGATTCATCTTGGACACAGAGAGGAGAATCGTGAGCCCAAGCACTCTGAGTCTCAGAGAGAGACTGGAGACAAAAACCTCCTGTGCTGGTCCTAAATCTCCCTGGAATGTTGTCTTGCTCCACATGGGCCTTTTCCTATGTGGGCAGCTGCAGTGAAGGGGTGATTTAGATCACTGAGAGCACCACTGCAAAATGTATCAGCAAAAGTGGGGTTAATGTGATGCTGGAAAATCACTTTTATTTAATATATGGAAGGAATGTACAATGGAAAGCTAATTGGAATCAAACTAGAAGGATTTACAGAGAAATATGAGACACAAAAGGGTAAAGGAGACCCTCCCATTGAGTCACAAATTTCAGAGTGGCCCCCCCTTGCTATCTAAACTCCGAATAGAGCCAAGGCGCAGTTAGGTCCAGTCTTAGTCTCAGATTTGGGCAATGATTTATGTCTAATGGAATTATCCACACCAAGTTTACAATAATTAATACCAAGTACATAGGATGGCAATATTATATTATTATTAATTCAGCTTGATATCAGCAACTCACTGAAGATCTGCCATGAGTGAAGATCTCTCCACCTTGGCCAAGGAGAGATCTCTCAGTTAAGGAATCCCAAATGTTGAGTGATGTCCCTCAGGAGTCTCTCCTGGCACACAGTCCAGTTGGAATTCAGGGACAGCTCAAATGGGACTCACCCAAAGATCCAATATTGGGGAAAGGTCTCTGTGCCTTGAGGAGCAGCCTGGAGAGGTGTCCCAGATCCAGGGGAGGAGAAAATTTCCATAATTCATAGAAGACTCACTTACGCTGTCCTATTTATGGACCAAAGTGTTCAGGTTAGAGTCAAATTACATCAAATGGAAATGTATGAATGAAACTCCTTGTGATAAGCTCCCACAAGTTTTTCTGCTCCCTGATAAATGAGCCTTGGAAAAGCCACCTGTTACTCAGGCTGTGATCAGCGTTCCAGGCTCGTGTGCATCGGTGCTCACTGTGCCACTCCGCTCCTCTGTGGCTTTCCTGGAGGAGTTCTTGGCACAGATACAGCTCAGGATTTTTTTGTTCTGGGTTTTGGACCAAACTGCTGCTGGTCCAAAGGGGTCAGGCTTGGTTAAGGGGTCAAGTGAATCCATCAGAGCTGCTTAGGCAACAGACTTTGCAATTCTTCCATTTTCAAACTCTCCCCAGTTTTCCAGCACAGTCATGTTTTCCCAGTTTAGCAACCAAGACATACAAATTCTTGCACGTGCAATGCACAATTTATCCACCCTCACAGCATTGCTGTGCTTCATCCACGTGAGATGATGGTGAATTTAGAGTTAGAGAATGGGTTGGGTTGGAAGGGACCTTGAGGATCATCTCATTTCACCCCCCTGTCATGGGACACTATCCACTATCCCAGGTTCCTCCAAGCCCCATCCAACCTTTGGACACTTCCAAGGATTGGGCAGCCACAGCTTCTCTGGGTGTGCCAGGGCCTCACCACCCTCAGAGGGAAGAATTTATTCCCAACATCTCATCTTAATCTCATCTCTTTTAGTTTAAAGACATTCACTTTGTCCTTTTACCACCTACTCATGTAAAAAGTCCTTCTACCTCATTTTTATAAGAATCTCTTAAGTACTGGAAGGCTGCAGTGAGGTGTCCCCAGGTTCTCTCTGTCCTCTAGGCCAGTGATCTAAGGTTTGGGTTCTCCTGCTCTCCCAGTCCATCACCTCATGGAGTGCCAGGTGGTATTTCCCTTTCTTAATGCTACACAGTCATTGAGTTCTTCAGGTTGAAAAAGACTTTAAAAATCACGACATCTAACCCAGCACTGCCAAGTCCATGAGGGATGGAATGATGGATTTGAGAAACACCTCCATAGGAAGGATAAAGGCTGGGACTCACCATCCAGTGCTTCTGGTTGAAGAAATACTGGATCATGGCTCAGGGAAGGGGGAACTAGGCTAAGAGCCTCCAGGCAGCCCCTCAACTCTGCAGTCATTCCAGAATTTTCAGGACATCCACATTATTTCAACCAGGCCAAGATAAATGATTAGATCTGAGGACATATTGGGCTATGAGGGTTTTGGATGAAGGCTCTGGAGAGTGGCAGTCCTGTAGCCCATTTTCCCAAGATTTAGGTTTCCTGCAATCCTTCCTGTAATTCTAAAATCTAGCAGGTGATGCAGCAGAGTCAGGGACATAAGGACACAATTTTATTTTATTTTATTTTTTTTGCTGGAAGATTTCAGCCATTAGAGGCTGTGAATAATTTGTTGCTCAATTAATTTTTTGTCACATTTCATGAGTGATGCCCTCAAACCCCTGTGCAGTGAGCCAAGCTCCTGCTCAGAGTCTGTCTGGTCATGCAGGAGGTGCCAGGGAAATCCAGGTGAGATTGAGTCTTCCAGTACCTGATGGGGGACAACAAAAAAACATGGAGAGGTGCTTCTTACAAGGGCACTGAGGGACTGGACAAGGGGAATGGCTTTAAGCTGAAGCAGGGTAGATTTAGATTTAGATTAAATATTGGGAAAAAAATCTTCCCTGTGAGGGTGGTGATGCCCTGGAATGGAATTCCCAGAGAAGCTGTGGCTGCCCCATCCCTGGAAGTGTCCAAGGCCAGGTTGGATGGGGCTTGGAGCAACCTGGGATAGGGAAAGGTGTCCCTGCCCATGGCAGGGGGTGGTACAAGATGATCTTTAAGATCCCTTCCAACCCAAGCCCTTTTGTAGTTCTATGATTGGCTTTGCAGGGATGGCATCAGAACTACCATGGGCCCACTGCAAACCCCACACCCTGTCCTCAACCAGAAACTGCTGCCAGATGTGTTAAATCTCAGCCCTTCACATCCTGCAATATTGGGAAGGAGGCATCAGGCTGTGGGTTTGAGAAACCTAAATAAAAACAAGCTGCACTGCACAGAAAAAGGGAGTCCTCGTGCCCTGGAAATGTACAGTAATTTCACAATTATAAGCTGCACATGATTATAAGCCGCACGTCTGGGTAGCCAGGTAGACCACGGGATTTGCCCACATATAAGCCGCACCTGAATATAAGCTGCACTTTTTTTTTTTTTTTTTTTTTTAAGCGACGATCCATGTATAACAAAGTAACAAATTAGTAACAGAATTGCGGCAGCGCAGGGTTTGGTGTCAGATGCTCAAGTTGCAAACAGTTTTCATAGACCAGGGAAGCCTTTAAAGGCAGCCCCAGGAGCCCTCCCCGGCCGACTCTCACTTCCAGGTTGGCATTTCGCTGGGATTTGTCCATAGATAAGCCGCACCTGATGATTAGCCGCACTACTGGGGTAGGCTGGATGCTTCAATGAAAAAGGTGCAGCTTATAATCGTGAAATTACTGTACTTTGTAGGGACGTATTTTCAGAGGTGTGGAGAGGATTCAAAGCTGAAATATGGGTAAATTCAGCCCCGTGTCACGACTCTTCCAGAACAGAGAGCCCAGGTGGCAGCTGTGGGGCCAGGAGAGGTTCCCCAGCCCCCAGGAGTGATGCAAAACACACTTGGAGTGCAGGCAGGGGCACTTTTAAAAAGCAGACAGGGCTGGAGTTTCCACCTCTTTTATTAGAAATAAGACACATTCATTTTGTGCTCTGAAAACTGTACAGAAAAAACAAAAAAAAAAGTGTTGACGAACACGGAGAGGGAGTGGGAGGAAAGGCATGGAAGGAGGGCAGGACATGAGAAAACAGGATTAACCAGAGGAGCTGAGCAGAGAAAGTCGAGTATCAACAGTTCTTAAACAAACAATTATCTCTGTAATTACATAATATCATTAATGTCTTGGAAAGGCGGCTGCAGTGAATGGGTGAGCTGGAGTGAAAAGGGCAGATCGAGTGGGCAGGGGAAGGGAAAGGAAGAAAAAAAAAAAGAAAAAAGAGAAAAGAATTAAAACACAGTAGAAAGATACCTGTATGCTAAAATTCATAATGTGTAATTATAATAATTACAATATCATACAACCCAGCATTTGAGGGAGGCCTTTGTGCTTTCCTGTTTCATGAAAGAGCTAAAAATTGAACAATAATATCACAGTTTTATGAGTAACCACTTCCCCTATTTTTAAACTATTTGGATTTATTTAATTTTTTCTTTCCATCCTTCATGTCCTATGGTTAATGGCACTGTCCTTGGAGATCACCCAGGTGGTCCAAAGGGAAGTCAGAGCAGATTTGTCACATCAAGCAACATCTCCCCATGGGGGAAGCACAGCTGGGGGCAGTGATTGCTTTGCATCTTGTACCCACTGGTCGTTTTTCCCTAAAAATGGGAGGTTTGGTATTTTTTTAATTACAAGGAGATCCAAGCACAGTAATAACTCAGATCTGTTCAAGCTTTGCTGCTGTCTGGCACAATCAGGCCACTCACAACCAGAAGTTTGTCTCCATCCACCTCCAAAATTGGGAGAGTTGGTCCAAACATGAGACAGTGCTGGGAATGACAAAAATAATAATAATAAAAAAATAAAGTCTGTGTGTAATGTCACTGGTATATATTTTTAATGATAAAAATATTGCACAACACTTTTTGGGGTGAAATGTAGACACCTCAATTTTTTTTTTTGTAAATAGCCTTGAGAAATGTTTAATGAGAAAAAGCAAAGTAGTAGTTATTTTTTCATAGTGAAATGAAAAGAATGCATTTTATGAGGAGGAATGTCCTGCTCTCCTGATCAGCTCCACCTCTTCTTTCCTGCAGCACCACGAACCTGCTGCCGGCTCTGGGCAGAGGGGAGGAGCCAGCGAGGGGAAAACAACCAAAACCCAAACTGAACAGAGCAAAACTAAACATTGCAAGCCAGCAGTGAAGGGGCTGTGCATTCCCACCATCCCAAACTTTCCACAACTTGCCTTCCACCTTCAGTAGGTGGCATCATCACCCCAGGCCTGCGCAGTCCTACGGCACAGAACGGCATTCGAAATGACAAGAGCCAAAGAAAAGAAAGGTCTCAGGTTTCAAGTTCTCTTTTTATTGAAGAAAAGAAAAGAAGAAGGAAAAAAATAGATTATTTTGTTTGCTTTTTTTTTTTTTTGTCTGTTTGTTTCCAAGTGGACGTTATTCATGTTGTCAGTTTGTCTCAATGTCCTAAGGCAACGTCTCTGTTTACCAATATCTCCAGGTACAGCGGCAGATCTGTCTTTCCTTTTTCTCTCTCTGCCTTCCAGGGAGGGGCAGCTTGGAATAAATCTGAGTCCGAAAGCAAGGACAAATAACAGAACAAAAAAAAAAATAAAATAAAAAAAAAGGATGAGGCCAAGAGGACCTTCTCAAGGCCCGTGCTGAGTTTATCTATTTAACAGTCAGTGACATGACCTACATTCTTCTTGTTGGTCTTGTTGCCTACCACCTTCCAGCCTCTCCCTGGAGATGGGGCGAGCAGGGTGTGGAGGTTTGGAGCTGGTCCTTTCCTCCGCCGGGGAGGGATGAGAGGAGGAAGCCCCACCTCTCCTCTCCTCTCCATGCCCCCATCCACGGGGATCCACTGTGACCACGCGCCAACGCCAGGTCATGGCACCCAGGAGTGGCAATGTCCTTGCGGCCACTTTGTGGCGTGTCCCATCTCCTTCCTGCTTGGATGAGCTGGGAGAGGTGGGGGAGCGAGGGGCTGTCCCAGCCAGGCCACATCCCAGAGAGTCTCCTGCAGGTGTCCTCCCCTCTCGGTGTCCCCAAACAACCTCTGTCTTCTGGTGGCTGCTGGGTGTCCTTCCACACCTCCCTGTGGCACAGCAGGAGGGCTCCTGGTGTGTGGCAGCAACCCGAGAGCATCGTGGCAGGATGTCCAAGGATCTTGTCCCCTGGAGCCCCTTCCCACCCTCCTCTTCCTCCTCCTTGCTCTCTTCCAGGCTCACTCCTCCAGTCCTGCCTGGGAAAGCTCGTGTTGTCCTGAACCTACAGCTACTATACTCTATAAAGTAATATTCCCCCTCTCTGCTGAGAACAATACAAAAGTTACTCCATCTTACCAAAGGTTTCAAAAGAAACCAAACACTTCTCTTGCTCGGTTCCGATTTAATTTAATCATTTCTTTAAAACGTGGGTTTGTTTTGTTTCGTTTCGTTTGTTTTCCGGAAAAAAAAAAGAAGTCCTTTTTCTTCCCTTTCTGCTCAGACCTCTGTCTGAAGGTCAATAATGTCTTGTCCCACCAAGGGGATGGTGGCTCCTGTTTTCTCCCACTCTACAGTTTTTAGTTCTAGGGGAGACTGTGCCACAGGTTCCATGTCCTTTTTAACCCATGATGGCGGGGACTGGACTTTCCTGATGCCTTCCCAGGGTCTCTTGTTTGGTGTCTGCTGTTTTTCTTGCTGCAGGAGGAGGAAAGTGTAAGAAAGGAGAGAGAAAAAGAAAGAAAAGTTAGTGCAAAATGCAAGAAATGCCATGATTTTACTTCCTCTTGTACTAATAAACCAATTTTTTGTGCAGTTTCTCATCCAAAATAAAGTGGAGTATCAATGAAAATTGATTTCATTCAGCTTCCATTTGCTACTGACAAACTGAGTGTGGTTTTGTCAATATCAGATCTTTTCCTGCTTCCACAGATGTAGTGACAGGACAAGGGGTGATGGCTTTGAGATGAAGGAGAGCGGATTTAGATGGAATATTGGGAAGGAATTCTTCCCTGTGGGGATGGTGAGGCTCTGGAATGGAATTCCCAGAGAAGCTGTGGTTTCCCCACCACTGGAAGTGTCCAAGGCCAGGCTGGACAGGATTTGGAGCACCCTGGGATAGTGGAAGGTGTCCCTGCCCATGGCAGAGGGTGGAATTCCAGGACCTTTAAATTCCCTTCCAACCCAACCCACCGATGAAATCCAGATTACAGTCAGGTCTTTCTGCACACCCATTGCATTTGATGCACATTCCTTATGCAGTACAGCTATTCACAGACTCTTCAATTGCAGCAAAACCTGCTCCCTGTTTGCCAGGGGACCAAATCCGTGCTGCTTGAGGACCTAGAGCTCAGCTTGGAGGCTGAGAACATTTCCATCAACTCCACACCAAGCCCTGGAGGATTTATTGACCCAGTCTGCCACCAGCACCCCACCATGGATATTGATCCGGAAAATCTCTTTTCATATTTTTGCTGACACGCACCAAGACAAGGTTCTGGGGAGGGCTGAGGGGCTGGAGAATGGGTGTGTCCCTAGTGGGAACAGAAAGGAAAAGTTTTAAATGAGCTGTTCCACTCAAGTTCTCCCCTCCAAACACCAGTGATGCTTTTCACAGTTAAGTATCTCCACAAAAAAAAACACTGCAGCATTGGGCAATGTGACAGAGCCCTTCTGAGCCACCTGATAAAGGAGAAATGGGAAGGAAAGTGGCTTGGGGAGGGTGAGAACAAGGAGGGAAAAGCCTGGAGAGAAGGTGGAGAGCTGGACATGCCACCCAGGACGTGTCACAGCTCGATGCTGTCACCAAAAAGAACTGACTGAGGGGAGGTGAAGCCACACAGAGGCTGTGGGGTGACTCCAGGATGCTGCTGAGATGCTTGCAGCTCCGTAGGAAACCCCAATCCCCATCTGCTGCAGGCTCATCCAGCAGCCTCTCACTTTGTCCTTGCCTGAGATGTTTTTGTCAGGCTGCTGTTTGTCCCAGCTGCTCACTGCAGTGCTGACAGGAAAGCTGCTGTGGAATTATCCCAGCTTTCACTGGATCACCCCAGGCAGGAATTCTGCCGGTCCAGACTTTAATATAAAAATAAGATGTGCTTGGGGTTGGTCCTGCGGCTCCCAGGAGGGAGGCTCTGGCTGAGAGCATTGGGTGGGGAATGTACAAACCAGGTAAACATCTCAAAGTGAAGGGAAAGCATTCTGAAATTGTTTCCATTCAAAGGGAGAAAAGTAAGTTTTTGAAGTCCTTTTAAATTGTTTTTTGGGGCTCTTTTGTTTGTTTGGGATATTTTTGTTTTTTTCTTTTTGTTTTAAATCAGATTATGTAAAGGTATTGCTCAAAAGAATGCAAAACACTCAATTCTCAATTTCTTGAAATCTGCAGCTGAGATTTTCATTAAACTCTACATACAGAGCTTTCCTCATGCTGCTGATGTTATTCTTACTTTATTCCATGATATAACATGACAGTGATTAATACTAATATGACAGAAAAAGTGATAAAATTCGAGATTTATACCATTATCTTTTTTGGAACTTATTTTAGAACCACTGCAACTAAAAAATGGAGGATATTTAACTCTTGTGTGTGTCTTAATGAGACAAGCTGGAAGTTTCCTGAAGGGAAATTTCCACCTACAGTGTTTTTATGGATACCATCAGTCTGCCTGAAAAGATACAGCAGGAAGGAACACAGAGAAAAAAAAACAAACAGAGCAAAAATTGGAACGAAATTAAATTTCCCAAAAGGTGACGGAAAACAACCTTGGCCAAGACAGATTTTTTTTCAATGATAAACAATTCTTTTTGTTCTCCCACCACTGCTGATGTCCACAGCTGTATTAGAGGGCATCACAAGTGATCTTATGCAGGAAGTTAATGAATAATTCATTTTTTCCCCTCATACATGAGCCCTTTTTTTGATGGCATTATTTATGGCCACCTTCAGCATCAGGTTCTGTGTGCAGCCAATGGCTGTTTTAAAAATCTCTCTCCATCTGCCACACTCCTGACCTTCAGCCTCTCCTTCATGCTGGGAGGATGCTCCCAGATCTGATCGTGCACCCTGAACGTGACCAGCAAACCTCAGAGCCCTCCCTGTCATGGGCTAGTGAACAAGAGGAGCTGCAAATACAGGCAGGGGACAGAAATTCAGGGAGGAAAAAAAAAAAACAAAAACAAAAATGATGAGCTCACATCTACAGCAGTGGGCTTGGATCAGCCCTGTCACTTGGGAACACCAGCTAAGGGTGACAATTATTATTCAAACAAACCCCAGACATTAAATGTTGTTGAGTTGTAGAGAAGAGAAAAATTAAGAAAGGAAGAAGGGATGAAACAGGAAATATTACTATGGCAGTGCACAGCTCCATTCTGCACCTGCATCTTGAATATTCTGGGCACTCCTTCGGCTTCCTGAGAGAAGGATAAAGGGAAAATGATAAATGTGGCTGTTTTCCAAGGATGGATAAAGTTATAGAGAATGGCCTGTGGGAGGAAAGATTACAAACTCCATTCAGCCCTTAAAAGATGGTTGGATGTAGAAGAAGTGTGGGAAGCTCTGAGGGGCTTGTGGATGATAGGAATGGATCACTGATGGTGGGAACTGGGATAATCTCTTCCAACAAAACTTCAGAGCAACAAGGAGTGAACCCTTTGAGCTGGGCTGGCCCACAGTGCCCAGCCAAGCTCCAGGCCACCCTTCCATAGCTTTCTGTCCATCCTGAAAGCTCCCAAACTCACAAAAACTCCATGGAAACACTCACAAAACCAGCATCCATTCGGTGTTATCCAGTGCAGTGACACCACTCTGCACCAAGGGGTCCCTGAGCACAAATTCCTGGAGTTTTGGGATCTTTTTGAAGATGCACCACCACAGGCTGGTCACTTAAATTTTTCCAAGCTCCTTTTTACTCTGCTATGGAGAGGAGAAAGAAACTGCCCTTGGGTCTGAGCTCACATGGTGATTTCCATCCTCCTTATCAGTGTGACACCTCCCTGGGACTGTGGTGGGCTTGGTGACTCCAAAGGTGTTTATTCACTGCTAGAAGATGAAAAAGAGCTCTGGAAAATGAGGAAGTGAGGAAGGGAGACTTGCTTTTAGCTCTCCATTTCTCAGGAAAGGATCAGATTCCCTGGTGATGCTGTGAGGGAAGTGCTGGCTCAGGGGAGGGCTCGGGCTGGGATCTCTGAGCAGGTTAATCATCCTGGCAGAGCTCTGGGGAGGATGCTGGGGGATAAAAGAAAATCTCCACTTGGAACAGGGCACCCTGGGAATTGGTAGCAGGCTCCTGGGAACAGCTCCCCTTTTCTTTCCCTCCATATGGAAAAGAGTTTTTATGGGGTCTTGGCCACTTGAGCAGCACAGAGAAACAGGCTCTGGGCTCATGCTCCAGCCCTGGCATTTCCCTCCAGCTCCACTGTGGGGTCTCAGCAATCCTTGCAGACAGGAGGGAGAACTGAGCTGTGCATAGAAAAGAAAGACAAAAACCTGGAGAGAGGGATGTGTAATCTGGCTGGGAAAGGCTGGCCCAGGGCCTGGTGCCTCTGAGACAGCCAGGATGGTCCCAGCCAGGGGCTGAAAGCACCAGGAGCTGCTCTGCCAAGGACAGAGCCATCACTCTGGCCTGACACAGCCCAGGAGCTTCTGGGAAGGAGGGAAATGTTTATCAGATCCTGCCTGGTGCCAGGATTGTGGAGGGGGAAAAAAAAGGGTGGGAAAGGAGGGAGCAGCCACACTCAGAGCTGGGGTAAAACCAGCTCCAGACTGGAGGTGTTCATCATCCTGGTGGCTTTGGGAGTCTCCTTCATTCAGCCCTGACTTTTATTTTAGCTGAAAATTTTTAAGGTGGAGGGAGAGGACTTGAGATAAAAGGGGTTTAGGATCCAGTGCCAGCAAAACTCCAAAATCTCTGACAAAGTCAGAGGAAAAGTGCATTGAGGTAATCCACGTTTCTTCTGCTAAAGCTGCTCCTGGCAGGCTGCAGAGTCACCTGTGGGACTCGTGGTGGGTCTGGAAAGGTGTTGGGTCCCTATCCTGGGTCCTCAGAGAATCATCATAAAATCACAGAATGGTTTGGGGTGGAAGGGACCTTAAAAATGATCTCATTTCATCCCCCTGCCATGGGCAGGGACACCTTCCACCATCCCAGGGTGATCCAAGCCTCATCCAACCTGGCCTTGGACACTTCCAGGGATGGGGCAACCACTCCTTCTTCCAGAGCCTCCCCACCCTCACAGAGAAGAATTTCTTCCCAAAATCCCATCTAACCCTGCCCTCTGACAGTTTAAAGCCATTCTCTTTGTCCTGTCCCTCCATCCCTTGTCCCCAGTCCCTCTCCAGCTCTCCTGGAGCCCCATTTAGGCACTGGACCCTTCTCTTCTCCAGGCTGCACAATCCCAATTTTCTCAGCCTCTCCTCACAGCAGAGCTGCTCCATCCCTCTGATCATCCTGGTGCTCCACATCCTTCCTGTGCTGGGACCCCAGAACTGGATGGGGTCTGGCCAGAGCAGATTTGAGGGGCAGAATCCCCTCCCTGGCATCCACACTTCCCTGTGCTGCCTCCAGGGGTCGAGGCTGGCTTTATCCCGAGCTCCTGCATCCCAGTGAAATT
>VRYO01001463.1:1026803-1037384 GCA_009812075.1 Sialia sialis
GAATAAAAGGAAGTGGCTGGCTTTGTTCAGAATTTCATTAAATTAAATTGAAAAAAAAAAAAAGGTAGAAATAATTTGTGGTTTTAACTTGGAAATCAGTTAGGAAACTTTAAATACACAGCGTTTGCTGGGCTATAGAAATTTGTCTTCTGCTTCTGTGTTCCCTGAAGTTCATCCATCCTGAAGGGGTGGCTG
The DNA here is from genome assembly GCA_009812075.1 of Sialia sialis. NCBI lineage: Eukaryota > Metazoa > Chordata > Aves > Passeriformes > Turdidae > Sialia > Sialia sialis. The sequence continues at coordinate 1,026,999 of VRYO01001463.1, forward strand.
TGAGACAAATTCTAGCGAGGCCACACAGCTGAAGGTGAACAGGCTCTGGATCAAGGGAGTCTCTTACTGACTCCAGAAAAGCCTGAAGGCTGCTCAGAACACCTGTGGTCCCATCAGCATGAGGAACAGGCTGTTTTCCAGAGCATCCTTGCTGTTAATCCAGCTGGTCCAATCCCTTTTTTTGGGACAGTGATTATGGTCTGTGAAGAGCACACCTGGAGGACTAAATTCCCTACAATGCTGAAAACTCTCCAAGCTGCCTCACAGGGCAACTGGGGATCCAGCAGGGGACCAAGAGCACCAAAAGAACGATTTTTCATAGAGTCTTTTATTTAGACTCTATAAAGTATTATTCAGATTTCAGAGTGCAAAAACTCAGCAGCTTCAATGTGCTGGTGTTGGAGAAGAGGATGCATGGAGCAGGTTTCTCTGGGACAAGTTTTGCCCCCTAATTCTTGGGACAAAAGGATTGATCTGCAGGAGATGAACTTCTAGTTGATAGTGTATTTTGATACCTGGGAGCTGGCAGATGGTTTATGGCTGACTGAATTAAGATTTGACGTCATTTTCATAACCGAATTTATTGCAGCAATTATCAGACTTTATGCAGAGCTCCTCCCTATAAAAGCTGCACTAATTGGTCTGTCAAAATTTGCCTTTAAGCAGTGCAGGGAGGATTAAAGATGTGACACAGAGACACCCTTCCCAAAAGAGCAGCTTCCCTTGCAGAGGGACACCCAGCCAGCAGATTCCCAATTTCCCAATTCTTGGAGCAGAGCACGGTGGGGAGACACAGCCCTGCCTGGGGATGAGCTGCAATATTGATCAATATTCATACAAATATTGAATTATACAATTCCAGAATGGATTGAGTTGGAAGGGACATAAAGATCATCTCATCCCACCCCCTGCCATGGGCAGGGACACCTTCCACTCTCCCAGGTTGCTCCAATCCCATCCAACCTGGCCTTGGATAATTCCAGGGATGGGGCAGCCACAGCTTCTCTGAAAAACCTGTGCCAGGGCCTCACCACCCTCACAGGGAAGAATTTTTTCCCAATATCCCATCTAACACTGCCCTCTGTCATCTTAAAACCCTTTGCCCTTGTGCTGTGACTCCATGCCCACTTCATGGTCCTTTTTTCTCAACGCTCCATCAGGTTGCCAAATCCAGTGCTGGTGGAACGGGCAAATCTCCAGATGCCCAAAGAGGAAAGCTAAAGAAAATCTCATTGCGAGAGAAGAGAGTGAGGAATAAAGACAGAAACACTGTCCAGAAGGAAACAAGAAAAAGGCCGAAAAAACTTTACACCTTTATAAAATGGGATTGGGAGCAGGCGCAGGATCAACAGAGATTTGGGATTTGAGAGTTGTGTTTTTTCCCAGAGAAGCTATGGCTGCCCCATCGCTGGAAGTGTTCAAAGCCAGGTTGGACAGGGCTTGGAACAAACTGGGATAGTGGAAGGTGATGGCAGGAGGGTGGGATGAGATGATCTTTAACGTTCCTTCCAACCCAAATCATTCAGTAATTCCATGAATTAATAAACTGAGCCCAGATCCTACATGTGAGCTGCAGGACAGGAGCCAAACAAAACCATTCCAGCTGCAGGGAGCTGAACGTGGCAGCAAGAAGGAGAAAATCCAAGGAATTTGCAGAGCTCTGTCCAGGGCTGACCTCGGCACAAGCAAAGAGCTGCTGTTCAAAATGAAAGCCAAGCGAGATTCTGGCAGGAAAAGAGGGATGTGGATGTGATTCCAGCTTCTCTGATGGAGCTGGATCAAAGGATTCCTGCTGAGGGGGAAGGCAAGAGCATCACTTCCAGTGCTATCAAAGTGTAGGAGAAGCAAAACCTTTTTTAAAAGCCTACAAAACCCTCTCAATGTCCAGCTCCAACCCTGGAATTTCTTTAGCAATTAACTCCCAGGAAGCCACAGCATTGGAGATGTTAAACCCTGAGAATACAGATCTGCACAGAAAAATATTTCCTGTGTAGTACAAAGCAGCTTGAAAATAACCACTACCCTGCTTTAATGTGAAGAACTCGCAGCTACAAGAATTCAGAGCTGGGTAACTCAGTGTATTTAGGAGGAAAAAGGGGAAGAAATTGCTTGGTGGAGCCTGCAGTCTGACAGGCAAAGGTCAGGCTTTGAAAGGGAGAAACAAACTTGCAGCAAGGTTTTCCAACAATGGGATTTTCTCTTTTTTTTTTGGCAGCAATTGGGGAGGTAAAGAAGGAGTCACAGTGATGGGAGTGATTAGGAAGGAAGAACTCTGCTGTCTGAGCCAGTCCCAAACTAACACTCCAATATACATCCAAAATCTCCCTTATACAAAGAGAGATTTATAACCCACGTGGAAGCCACTCACTGCTTATTGCAGCCTTAAAAATGAGGGTTTGGTGCATCCCAGACACCAAGAGAGCTTTAAATTTTCATCAGGATGCCTGGTGAGGGTGGCTGGGTATTTTGATGCAAATCCTGCTGTGGTTGTCTCCAAGTTTTTGGTTCCTTTGATGCAAATAAGCTGTCAGGGGGATTATTCCACACACACAGAGCTCATTCAGTTTTCTGCTCAGAGGCTGCAACAGCTTCCAGTTTGGTCTGGGATTAAATGGAAGGGCAACAGTGTGAAACCTCCACAGGTTTGGGAGGAGGGTGAGCACAGCAAACCAGCTGTGCTGGTTTCAGATTCTTCCACCTCTTCAGGCAGACAGAGAAAATCTGGCCCAAATTCCAGCAAAACAGAAGCAAAGAATTCCTGCCTATAACCCCAAAACTTCCTTCTGAGTTAGGAAAAAAGTCACCTCCACCTTTCTCACCTCACCTGAAGCTGAAGACTGCAAGGGAGAAAGAAATTACCACAGAATATCCAGAGTGGGAAGGGATATTTCAGGATCATGAGATCCATCAGTGCAGTAAAAACCTGACTTTTCAATTTGGCAATCATCAGATCTTGCTGGATTGTCATCCTGCTCCTATCTTAATTCTCTAGTATGGAAAAATTGACTTTGGGAAATAATGTCTACGTCTTTGATCAGTCCACACAGTCCCAAATCACAGAATCCCAGAATGGTTTGGGTTGGAAGGGATTTTTAATGATCATTTTATTCCACTCTTTGCCATGGGCAAGGACACCTTTCATTATCCCAGGCTGCTCCAAGCCCTGCCCAACCTGGCCTCGGACACTTCCAGGGAGGAGACATCCAAAGCTCCTCTGGGCACCCTGTGTCAGGGCCTCACTGGGATGAAATTTCCCCCAATATCCCATCTAAATGTCCCTCTTTCAGCTTAAAGCCATTTTGAGTGTGACCCCGTTTTCCAGTGCAGGGTTCAGGTGGCCAAGGCTTCAACATCACCTGGGTGATTGGTCCTGTGTGCTTTGAGCATGGATCCTGCTGGAAAACGTGATTTTAATCAGGAATAGTTGAGGGTGCTTCCGGTGGGAGCATTTTAGAGTTCAGGTACAGACAAAAGAAACTATGTGGCATTTGGAATAAATTTTATGCAATAAACTGGAAAAGAAAATATGGAAAAATCCACGTTTTTTCCCCAAGGAAGGGCAATTCTTTATTACTGAACCCTGAGGCTCAACTTAGTTCACCATTAGGAATTTGCTTTGGTTTCCATCCAAATAACTGCAGTGAAACAACAACTGTGGCCAGTGCCACATTCCTGGGAATGCCTGGAACAGGAGCAAGATCCAGACCTGCCTGGCATTCCAGGAAATATCCTGCTTGCTGTAATTCCACTCATCAGGAAGCTGATGGCAGTGGGGACACCCCAATCCCAGCAGGATGTGGATCAGGAATCCTCAACCACAGCTTGATGGAAAAGCAGAATTCATCCCCAAACATCTTAAAATTCCCCACAGCTCCCTAGAGAGAGTTTGTATCCAGGTAGGGATAAGTCTGAGTTTGTATCCAGGTAGGGATAAGTCTCTCTTCCCAAGGTGTTGGACAAGAGGAAATGTCCTCAAGTTGTGCCAGGGGAGGTTTAGGTTGGATATTAGGAAAAATTTCTTCACTGCAAGGGTTGTCAAGAGAGATGGGAATGAATATTGGAACAGGTGAATATTGGAACAGGCAACAAGGGAAGTGCTGGAGTCACATCCTGGGAGGAATTTTTAGCTGCGGCACTTTGGGACACACTTTAGTGGTTGGACTTCATGATTTTAGAAGTTTTTTTATTCTTGAATTCCTGATTATGTTTCCAGCTCTGCCAGCAACTTCTCTGGGACAGTGAGCAAAGGACATTTTTCTTTATCAATTGTACACAGCACCCAAGTTTCCATCTGTCAGGATACCTAAAAAGGAGGAACACATGCTTGTATAAAGCTTTGTGTCTTGGCTGAAAACCTCTCAAAAAGGGGTTAAAAAAAATCATATTTTACCCTTGAGGCTGGAGAAATTCTCAACAATAAATAAATAAATGTGATGGTTGAATTTTCTACCCTTTTTCCTAAAGAGATAGAAAATCCATTCCTTCATCCCATTCTTCTCTTGGTGTTTCCTTAAAATCTGGCAATTTAGGAGTTCATGTGAAAGGAGCTTTGTGTTGAGTGTGATAGGGTAAGTACCCTGGAGTAATGTGGGGATGGCATTTACATTAAAATCACTAAAGAATTGATCCCTAAAAATGGCCAGCACCATTCTTGGGAATCCCCACAGGATGCCTGTCCTGTGCAGACATTTCGTTCCAGTTTCACCAGCACTTTTCTGACCTTGGAGCTGAGGGAGGAGAGAGGAACAGCAAGATCAGGACAAGTACTGTGTCCTGGAGAGGACTGAGGACACTGGGACAGGAGAGGTTGGGGAAATTCCAGCTTGGAGAGAGACTTGGGAGCTTGATTTTGTAGCTGTTTATTTAAAAGGGAAAGCAGAGAGAACAGCAATGCAGGCAGATGGAGCAGACCCAGGAAATTTCCCTCCTGCTCTGGGATGAGGAAGGGTTCAGGGGTTCTCCAGGATCCTGGGGACCTTGCTCATGCCCACAAAGGCGCAGAGCTTTCTGCTGGTTAAGGAATGTTTGGATTCATGTCATGGAAGGGGTTGGGATAAGCCCAGGATGCTCTGCTATGCAAATGAAAGCCAGACTGACACCAAGGTTTGTTTTATCACTGCCACCAGAAGAAACACTCCATCATTTTATAACCTAAACATACATAAAAGAGAAAACATTCTTTTGTTGTTCCTTTAATCCCTGTTATCTGCTCTTTGCCTTTTCAGGGTGAAGATAAGGCCTGAGTTCCAGTGGAGTCCTCAGCAGCAAATAGTACAAAAAGGACTGAAAGAACCTATTTATTTGACTTTGTGTTGCTTTGGATGTTTTTTAAACCAATACCCACTCCTGATTAGCCAATCCTGCTCTTCACAAGCTCCTTCTTTCCTGTTACATCCGAGGGAAAATTCCCAACTTTAAAAATATTCAGTCAATATGCAAAAGCCACCTCAGAACCTCCTTCAGCAGCTCAAAGCTCTTTGAAGCTGTCAGTGGCAACTTTATTTCTATAGAGATGCATCTCTGAAATGCTAAAACCTTCCCAATCTATAAACCCCTCCTGAAAACAGACCACAGATTAACTTTTACACTGGATTTAAGCATTTTTTGGGTTTACAGCTGCATCATATTGAAATAACTGCAAAAAAGAAAAACCAAACAAAAAAACCAAACAAAACCAACCCAGACACTGAGTGAGACACTGGGATTCTGGGCCAGGCAGGATTTTTGATCTGAACCTGCAGATCCACTGCCTCTCACTCTGTTACGCTGGACATAATGACACCTTGCCACAAGCAATAAAAGAATAAAAGTAGGATTTTCTGGGGTAACACCTCTGGAGCTTAGCACAGCAGTGCTGTGAGGTCAGAACACAGACTAAAGGCTCTGTAGTGCTCTGCTTCCTTCCAAAAAACCCCCAAACCTCTTTTCCTATCACCCTCTGAGCTCTGCTCTTGCCTCCAAATCAGAATAAGCCCCACCAGTGCCACATGTGCCACCTTACACGGGGTGCTACACCCTGGATCTGTCATAGGATCATGGAATCATTGAGGTTGGAAAACACCCCCATGATCACTGATTGTTAAGCCAGCACTGCCAAAGCCACCACTGAACCATGTCCCCAGGTGCCACATCCACACCTCCAGGGATGGAGATTCCACCACTTCTCTGGGGCAGCCTCCTCCAATGCTTAGCCGTCCTTTCACTGAAGAAACTTTTCCAAATATCCAACCTGCGCCTCCCCTGGTGCAACTGGAGCTGGTTCATCTCATTCTAGCACTTTTTACCTGGGGGAGAAGATAGACCCCAACCTGGCTCCAACCTGTGTCAGGGAATTCTCGAGAGCAGAAACCTGAACCTTGAGCCTCCTTTTTTCCAACCTGTGTCAAGGAATTCTAGACAGTAGAAAGGTGAACCTTGAGCCTCCTTTTTTCCAGGCTGTCCCCCCAGCTCCCTCAAGTGCTCCTCATGCTCCAGACCTTCCCCATCTTTGTTGCCCTTCTCTCTCCAGCCCCTCAATGCTTCTCTTGTCTTTGATTACAAACCACCAAGAATTGTTATAATTAGCTCACCTTGCCCCTCTCCTGAGAGCAGGAAATTTAATTTCTTACTGTCACCCTGGCTTTGCTGCTTTGTTTTTCTCTTCAGCTGGAGCTGTAAGAATTCCTTGCAGCCTTTCAGTGCTTGCCCAGCTGGCTGAGACACTTGGAATGTACCATCTGCCTGCTCTTCCTTATTTCATTATCTACAACACCAATTATTACAGAGGCTCCTGATAATTTTTTGCAGTCCCAGATCTCAGCTCCTATGAAAGGATGAAAAGTCCTGCCCTAAATCTCTCTCCTTTAAAGGAGCCCCCTCTTCCATGGGACTTTGCTCCTGTCAAGAAAAAACATGGATATGACAGGATCACTGAATGGTTTGGGTTAGAAAAGACTAAAAATCAACTTGTTCCAATGCTCTGCCATGGGCAGGGACACCTTCCACTGTCCCAGGTTGCTCCAAGCCCCATCCAGCCTGGCCTTGGACACTTCCAGAGATCCAGGGGCAGCCACAGCTTCTCCGGGCAACCTGTGCCAGGGCCTGAGCACCCTCACAGGGAAGAATTCCTTCCCAATATCCAATCCAAACCTACCCTCTTTCAGATTAAAGCCTTGCCCCTTGTTGTTGTCACAGTCTTGTCACTACATGACCTTGCCAAATCCCTCTCCAGATCCTGTAGGGACTGAAAGGCCAAAATAAGCTCATCTAGGAAACTTCTCCTGGCTGAAGAATCCAAACTTTCACAGCCTTTCCTCATAGGAGAGATGCTCCAGCCCTTGGAGACCCTTCATGGCCTTGTCTGGACTCACTCATTTACGCATGCTCATATCACAGATGATTAGCTGTCCCAAATACAGTAATTTCATAATTATAAGCCGCACCTGATTATAAGCCGCACCTCCTGGTAGCCGGGCGGACCACGGGATTGTCCATATATAAGCCGCACCTGAATATAAGCCGCACTTTTTTTTTAAAAGCGAGGATCCATGTGTGACAAAGTAACAAATTAGTAACAGACACAAATTGGTGTCAGGTGCTCAAGTTGCAAACAGTTTTCATAGAACAGGGAAGCCTTTAAAGGCAGCCCCAGGCGCCCTCCCTGGCTGGCTCTCACTTTTGGGTTGGCATTTCACTGGGATTTGTCCACAGATAAGCTGCAACCGGAATATAAGCCACACTACTGGGGTAGGCTGGATTCTTCAATGAAAAAGCTGCGGCTTATAATCATGAAATTACTGTAATCTATATTTAACAGGCTCCAGTCCCCAAAATGTGCTCCCAACATCACTCCTTAAATCCCACTGCCGTGGCCATCCTAAATATTCCATCACTGCCACCTTGGCCTCTGCCTCAGCCCCACAAGGAGATGCTTCCCCTCTTTCTGCCCTCTCCACTTTCCACCCAGATTTCCTCATGGCCAACCCAGTTTCCAGTTCCCACCTAGGAGTGATGGATAAGGCACAAAGGAATGACCTGGAAGGGAATGCCAAGAACAGACGCAGGGACAGAGGTGGGGACAGACATCCTCCCCCTGGGCTGCTGTGTGCTGCGTGTGTAGTTTTGCAACATGCATGGTAGAAAAGCAATTTCCTGCTGTTTGCCATGTTCCTGCTGGCACCAGAGGGTTTTTGGAAGATCTGACTAACCTTGCTGTCCGTTGTTGGAGACTCCTTCTCCTTCTCTGCGTGCTGGAGTTTTCTGTTCAGGTCCTGGAACATGTCTTGGTGACGTTTCCTTGTGTGCATGATTTTCTGGAGCAAACACAAAGGGCCACAGGTCAGCAAACCCCGCTCATCAGAAACCCATCCTCCCACCAGTTACATCATTAAATCCCATCTCTGCCTCCCTGCAGGTGCCTAAAACACCTCCAGCATTCACTGAGCACCCGCTGCAGCACTGCCTTTATTTTCAAGGTGAGATGGTGGGAGAAAGGGGAAAATAGTAATTTTTGACCTAAAAAAACCCTTTAAACTTGTAACAATAAATTTTTTATGCTGCAGAATTTGAGCTTCACTGCCAATGTCCTAAAGGTTTGCTGCCCTTCTTTAACTGATACCTGTCCCCATGCCCAGCTTTTCCTCAGTTTGTCACATCTGTAAATGTGTTCAGAGCTCACCCAAACATGTAGAATTTGGGTAATTTCATTAGAAACTCTTCCACAATTTCATTCTCTTTTTCATTTGACCTGTGTGCATTTCACTTCTTCCTTCTGCTGCCCAGAAGGAGAGGCAGGACAATTTCTAGAAGGACTTCCCTTTCCATGCTCGAGCAGGCTAAATATGGATTTCTTGTGCTCTGGCCAAGGTGAGATAATTGGAGAAGGTGGCTCAAAAAAATTTGGGACAAACGAAAGGGATGAACTCACCTCAAAATCTAACTCTGCGTACCGGGATTTCCGCCTCTGGGTATTTGGGAGAGAGAGAGATGGGTAAAGTTCAGTAAGAGTTAAACAGGAAGAGTCCTTTCCCTTTTCCTACACCTTTAACATGTTTTTCTGGCTCTTCACAATGAGAAGTGCCAAATATTTAGAGTTATTGAAGCATTTATGTTGGAAGGGATCTCAAAATCCACCACCTCCAACCTCCTGCCATGGGCATGGACACTTTCCGCTATCCCAGGTTGCTCCAAGCCCTGTCCAGCCTCGATCACTGGGGTTTTATCATCTGTATCGTGACTGAAACCATCAAAATGGGAAACAGGGCAGAGGATATTAAGGGGAAAAGATAAGGCAGGCCATGTGCCTGGCAGTAAAACGAACAGTGAAATGATTTTTTTTTTTGACTTCTCAGCACCTGTAGGGCTAAAGGAAGGGCAGTGGAAGTTGTGACATCATTTTCCAAAATCCAATCACACACCAGTGGTTCCTCAAGGTAATATGACACTGGCACTGCATCCTGGGCTAGATTTCCATAAAGTTCTTATTTTCAACCCCCTGGAGTGGCTGGATTGAGAACACAACACCACCTTGAGAACAACCCCATGATTCCCACGCTCACCTCCAAGGAGCTCATGGAGAGCGTGGAGACGGTCTCGCTCTTGGACACCACACCCGAGTTCCCTGAGTCGCCCGTGTCACACAGGCTGTTGGGAATCTGTGACTCGTTGGAGATGTTCTGTGGAGCCAGCTGCTGCTGCTGCTGGATCATGGAGGAGCCCTGCACCTCGCTGCACGCCATGGCCACCGGCTCCCGTGGGGGACTCTTGACCACGAAGCCGGGGTCGGTGGCCATGCTGAGGTGGATGAGCCGTGTCTGAGGCATCTGGTCGATGTTGATGCTGTATTTGCTCTCATCTTTGGGTTTGGCCCTCAAGGTGGACGTGTTGGTGGGCAGGATCACGTAGCTGGTGTCCAGGGTCTGCTCTTGCGCCCGCGACAGCTCCGAGTCCAACTTCTTGAAGATGTCCCCGTCGCAGATGTAGATGGATTTGGGCGGCTGGTTCTTGTCCTTCTTCAGGGTGAGGGAGTGGTTGCTGAACTCGTTCAGGTTGATGGCGCCCAGGTAGTGTGGGGAGCCCTGCAGGTGCATCTTGGAGACGTTGGCTGGAAGACTGTTGAAGTTGGACGAGCCTTTCTGGTGGTTGAGTTTGAGTTTCTCTTCGTCGGGCAGCGACGGGCGCTTCAGGGTCCCTGTGATGGTCGAGGTTCTGCACGTGGTGATGTCTTTGTTCAGCACTGGGGAGACAGAGAAGCGTCCTCAGCACCTCACCTGGGGTTTTGTTGACACATCAAGACACCTCCCACAGTCACTCCCCGCCAGCGCCTCTCCCAAAGAGGCACAACAGCATTAAACATTATTTATATTTTTGAAATCCAGGATGCTAGAGGCAAAATTAAGGCTAGAGAGG
>VRYO01001463.1:1037394-1077116 GCA_009812075.1 Sialia sialis
TTCCTTCATCCCATTCTTCTCTTGGTGTTTCCTTAAAATCTGGCAATTTAGGAGTTCATGTGAAAGGAGCTTTGTGTTGAGTGTGATAGGGTAAGTACCCTGGAGTAATGTGGGGATGGCATTTACATTAAAATCACTAAAGAATTGATCCCTAAAAATGGCCAGCACCATTCTTGGGAATCCCCACAGGATGCCTGTCCTGTGCAGACATTTCGTTCCAGTTTCACCAGCACTTTTCTGACCTTGGAGCTGAGGGAGGAGAGAGGAACAGCAAGATCAGGACAAGTACTGTGTCCTGGAGAGGACTGAGGACACTGGGACAGGAGAGGTTGGGGAAATTCCAGCTTGGAGAGAGACTTGGGAGCTTGATTTTGTAGCTGTTTATTTAAAAGGGAAAGCAGAGAGAACAGCAATGCAGGCAGATGGAGCAGACCCAGGAAATTTCCCTCCTGCTCTGGGATGAGGAAGGGTTCAGGGGTTCTCCAGGATCCTGGGGACCTTGCTCATGCCCACAAAGGCGCAGAGCTTTCTGCTGGTTAAGGAATGTTTGGATTCATGTCATGGAAGGGGTTGGGATAAGCCCAGGATGCTCTGCTATGCAAATGAAAGCCAGACTGACACCAAGGTTTGTTTTATCACTGCCACCAGAAGAAACACTCCATCATTTTATAACCTAAACATACATAAAAGAGAAAACATTCTTTTGTTGTTCCTTTAATCCCTGTTATCTGCTCTTTGCCTTTTCAGGGTGAAGATAAGGCCTGAGTTCCAGTGGAGTCCTCAGCAGCAAATAGTACAAAAAGGACTGAAAGAACCTATTTATTTGACTTTGTGTTGCTTTGGATGTTTTTTAAACCAATACCCACTCCTGATTAGCCAATCCTGCTCTTCACAAGCTCCTTCTTTCCTGTTACATCCGAGGGAAAATTCCCAACTTTAAAAATATTCAGTCAATATGCAAAAGCCACCTCAGAACCTCCTTCAGCAGCTCAAAGCTCTTTGAAGCTGTCAGTGGCAACTTTATTTCTATAGAGATGCATCTCTGAAATGCTAAAACCTTCCCAATCTATAAACCCCTCCTGAAAACAGACCACAGATTAACTTTTACACTGGATTTAAGCATTTTTTGGGTTTACAGCTGCATCATATTGAAATAACTGCAAAAAAGAAAAACCAAACAAAAAAACCAAACAAAACCAACCCAGACACTGAGTGAGACACTGGGATTCTGGGCCAGGCAGGATTTTTGATCTGAACCTGCAGATCCACTGCCTCTCACTCTGTTACGCTGGACATAATGACACCTTGCCACAAGCAATAAAAGAATAAAAGTAGGATTTTCTGGGGTAACACCTCTGGAGCTTAGCACAGCAGTGCTGTGAGGTCAGAACACAGACTAAAGGCTCTGTAGTGCTCTGCTTCCTTCCAAAAAACCCCCAAACCTCTTTTCCTATCACCCTCTGAGCTCTGCTCTTGCCTCCAAATCAGAATAAGCCCCACCAGTGCCACATGTGCCACCTTACACGGGGTGCTACACCCTGGATCTGTCATAGGATCATGGAATCATTGAGGTTGGAAAACACCCCCATGATCACTGATTGTTAAGCCAGCACTGCCAAAGCCACCACTGAACCATGTCCCCAGGTGCCACATCCACACCTCCAGGGATGGAGATTCCACCACTTCTCTGGGGCAGCCTCCTCCAATGCTTAGCCGTCCTTTCACTGAAGAAACTTTTCCAAATATCCAACCTGCGCCTCCCCTGGTGCAACTGGAGCTGGTTCATCTCATTCTAGCACTTTTTACCTGGGGGAGAAGATAGACCCCAACCTGGCTCCAACCTGTGTCAGGGAATTCTCGAGAGCAGAAACCTGAACCTTGAGCCTCCTTTTTTCCAACCTGTGTCAAGGAATTCTAGACAGTAGAAAGGTGAACCTTGAGCCTCCTTTTTTCCAGGCTGTCCCCCCAGCTCCCTCAAGTGCTCCTCATGCTCCAGACCTTCCCCATCTTTGTTGCCCTTCTCTCTCCAGCCCCTCAATGCTTCTCTTGTCTTTGATTACAAACCACCAAGAATTGTTATAATTAGCTCACCTTGCCCCTCTCCTGAGAGCAGGAAATTTAATTTCTTACTGTCACCCTGGCTTTGCTGCTTTGTTTTTCTCTTCAGCTGGAGCTGTAAGAATTCCTTGCAGCCTTTCAGTGCTTGCCCAGCTGGCTGAGACACTTGGAATGTACCATCTGCCTGCTCTTCCTTATTTCATTATCTACAACACCAATTATTACAGAGGCTCCTGATAATTTTTTGCAGTCCCAGATCTCAGCTCCTATGAAAGGATGAAAAGTCCTGCCCTAAATCTCTCTCCTTTAAAGGAGCCCCCTCTTCCATGGGACTTTGCTCCTGTCAAGAAAAAACATGGATATGACAGGATCACTGAATGGTTTGGGTTAGAAAAGACTAAAAATCAACTTGTTCCAATGCTCTGCCATGGGCAGGGACACCTTCCACTGTCCCAGGTTGCTCCAAGCCCCATCCAGCCTGGCCTTGGACACTTCCAGAGATCCAGGGGCAGCCACAGCTTCTCCGGGCAACCTGTGCCAGGGCCTGAGCACCCTCACAGGGAAGAATTCCTTCCCAATATCCAATCCAAACCTACCCTCTTTCAGATTAAAGCCTTGCCCCTTGTTGTTGTCACAGTCTTGTCACTACATGACCTTGCCAAATCCCTCTCCAGATCCTGTAGGGACTGAAAGGCCAAAATAAGCTCATCTAGGAAACTTCTCCTGGCTGAAGAATCCAAACTTTCACAGCCTTTCCTCATAGGAGAGATGCTCCAGCCCTTGGAGACCCTTCATGGCCTTGTCTGGACTCACTCATTTACGCATGCTCATATCACAGATGATTAGCTGTCCCAAATACAGTAATTTCATAATTATAAGCCGCACCTGATTATAAGCCGCACCTCCTGGTAGCCGGGCGGACCACGGGATTGTCCATATATAAGCCGCACCTGAATATAAGCCGCACTTTTTTTTTAAAAGCGAGGATCCATGTGTGACAAAGTAACAAATTAGTAACAGACACAAATTGGTGTCAGGTGCTCAAGTTGCAAACAGTTTTCATAGAACAGGGAAGCCTTTAAAGGCAGCCCCAGGCGCCCTCCCTGGCTGGCTCTCACTTTTGGGTTGGCATTTCACTGGGATTTGTCCACAGATAAGCTGCAACCGGAATATAAGCCACACTACTGGGGTAGGCTGGATTCTTCAATGAAAAAGCTGCGGCTTATAATCATGAAATTACTGTAATCTATATTTAACAGGCTCCAGTCCCCAAAATGTGCTCCCAACATCACTCCTTAAATCCCACTGCCGTGGCCATCCTAAATATTCCATCACTGCCACCTTGGCCTCTGCCTCAGCCCCACAAGGAGATGCTTCCCCTCTTTCTGCCCTCTCCACTTTCCACCCAGATTTCCTCATGGCCAACCCAGTTTCCAGTTCCCACCTAGGAGTGATGGATAAGGCACAAAGGAATGACCTGGAAGGGAATGCCAAGAACAGACGCAGGGACAGAGGTGGGGACAGACATCCTCCCCCTGGGCTGCTGTGTGCTGCGTGTGTAGTTTTGCAACATGCATGGTAGAAAAGCAATTTCCTGCTGTTTGCCATGTTCCTGCTGGCACCAGAGGGTTTTTGGAAGATCTGACTAACCTTGCTGTCCGTTGTTGGAGACTCCTTCTCCTTCTCTGCGTGCTGGAGTTTTCTGTTCAGGTCCTGGAACATGTCTTGGTGACGTTTCCTTGTGTGCATGATTTTCTGGAGCAAACACAAAGGGCCACAGGTCAGCAAACCCCGCTCATCAGAAACCCATCCTCCCACCAGTTACATCATTAAATCCCATCTCTGCCTCCCTGCAGGTGCCTAAAACACCTCCAGCATTCACTGAGCACCCGCTGCAGCACTGCCTTTATTTTCAAGGTGAGATGGTGGGAGAAAGGGGAAAATAGTAATTTTTGACCTAAAAAAACCCTTTAAACTTGTAACAATAAATTTTTTATGCTGCAGAATTTGAGCTTCACTGCCAATGTCCTAAAGGTTTGCTGCCCTTCTTTAACTGATACCTGTCCCCATGCCCAGCTTTTCCTCAGTTTGTCACATCTGTAAATGTGTTCAGAGCTCACCCAAACATGTAGAATTTGGGTAATTTCATTAGAAACTCTTCCACAATTTCATTCTCTTTTTCATTTGACCTGTGTGCATTTCACTTCTTCCTTCTGCTGCCCAGAAGGAGAGGCAGGACAATTTCTAGAAGGACTTCCCTTTCCATGCTCGAGCAGGCTAAATATGGATTTCTTGTGCTCTGGCCAAGGTGAGATAATTGGAGAAGGTGGCTCAAAAAAATTTGGGACAAACGAAAGGGATGAACTCACCTCAAAATCTAACTCTGCGTACCGGGATTTCCGCCTCTGGGTATTTGGGAGAGAGAGAGATGGGTAAAGTTCAGTAAGAGTTAAACAGGAAGAGTCCTTTCCCTTTTCCTACACCTTTAACATGTTTTTCTGGCTCTTCACAATGAGAAGTGCCAAATATTTAGAGTTATTGAAGCATTTATGTTGGAAGGGATCTCAAAATCCACCACCTCCAACCTCCTGCCATGGGCATGGACACTTTCCGCTATCCCAGGTTGCTCCAAGCCCTGTCCAGCCTCGATCACTGGGGTTTTATCATCTGTATCGTGACTGAAACCATCAAAATGGGAAACAGGGCAGAGGATATTAAGGGGAAAAGATAAGGCAGGCCATGTGCCTGGCAGTAAAACGAACAGTGAAATGATTTTTTTTTTTGACTTCTCAGCACCTGTAGGGCTAAAGGAAGGGCAGTGGAAGTTGTGACATCATTTTCCAAAATCCAATCACACACCAGTGGTTCCTCAAGGTAATATGACACTGGCACTGCATCCTGGGCTAGATTTCCATAAAGTTCTTATTTTCAACCCCCTGGAGTGGCTGGATTGAGAACACAACACCACCTTGAGAACAACCCCATGATTCCCACGCTCACCTCCAAGGAGCTCATGGAGAGCGTGGAGACGGTCTCGCTCTTGGACACCACACCCGAGTTCCCTGAGTCGCCCGTGTCACACAGGCTGTTGGGAATCTGTGACTCGTTGGAGATGTTCTGTGGAGCCAGCTGCTGCTGCTGCTGGATCATGGAGGAGCCCTGCACCTCGCTGCACGCCATGGCCACCGGCTCCCGTGGGGGACTCTTGACCACGAAGCCGGGGTCGGTGGCCATGCTGAGGTGGATGAGCCGTGTCTGAGGCATCTGGTCGATGTTGATGCTGTATTTGCTCTCATCTTTGGGTTTGGCCCTCAAGGTGGACGTGTTGGTGGGCAGGATCACGTAGCTGGTGTCCAGGGTCTGCTCTTGCGCCCGCGACAGCTCCGAGTCCAACTTCTTGAAGATGTCCCCGTCGCAGATGTAGATGGATTTGGGCGGCTGGTTCTTGTCCTTCTTCAGGGTGAGGGAGTGGTTGCTGAACTCGTTCAGGTTGATGGCGCCCAGGTAGTGTGGGGAGCCCTGCAGGTGCATCTTGGAGACGTTGGCTGGAAGACTGTTGAAGTTGGACGAGCCTTTCTGGTGGTTGAGTTTGAGTTTCTCTTCGTCGGGCAGCGACGGGCGCTTCAGGGTCCCTGTGATGGTCGAGGTTCTGCACGTGGTGATGTCTTTGTTCAGCACTGGGGAGACAGAGAAGCGTCCTCAGCACCTCACCTGGGGTTTTGTTGACACATCAAGACACCTCCCACAGTCACTCCCCGCCAGCGCCTCTCCCAAAGAGGCACAACAGCATTAAACATTATTTATATTTTTGAAATCCAGGATGCTAGAGGCAAAATTAAGGCTAGAGAGGAAAAACACTTTGTTATTTTGGGGGAGCATTCTGTGATGGGAGTTTTCCAACACAACCATGGCCAAATTCCCATCTAGGCCAACATATTGATAACAATACATGGAAAACCAAAGGGATTGTTAGATATTTAATACATCTACTATATGTATGTATATATGAAATCTATTATTAGCCTGTGGAGTAGAATTCTTTAAAATTAAAATGCTCTCATATAAAAAAATATTTGATTCAGGACGTAGTTGAAATGCAACATTATGATTCATATAACTACAATAATATCCAACTATGGCCAGGGCTGGAAGAGAACTTAAAGTTCATTGAGTTCCAGCCCCCTTCAAATTAATTTTTTTTTATTAACTCACTAAAATACTTTGGGCTGCTCTTTTGTCTTAATAGTTACAGTGTTAATAAATTGGTATTTTGAAACACACCATGTTACGAATTTCAAACTGCTCTCCAAAAAATCTTACACTCCAGTAATCATTGTAAGCCTTTGTGAGAGCTCATTATTTAGCAATTTTTGATTTTCCTTCAGGAAAGCAATTGGTGGTGGGAATATTCCTTAAAAAGAGAGGAAAAACTTAAACTTAGGAGGAAGTGAACATAAACGTGTCATAAAGGACATTTGGACACTCATTCCCACACAACACTGTCCACAAAAACAAAACAAAACAAAACAAAACACCAAAAAAACACATTTTCCCCTTTTCCAGGCATTATAATCTATTGCTCAGTTGATTTCAGGCTGCAACAAAGATCTTGGGAAAATAATGACGTCAGTCTTGATGTCTCCATTGGGTGGAAAACCAGAAAATCATGGAAATCAGACTGTGGGGAAGGCATGAAGTGTTGTGGGCTACTTACCTAGGATTTCAGCACATGAAAAGAGAAAGAAATGTATGTTCCCCTTGCACTCCTCTCAAGAGGAAATAAAAATAGGTAAACGGATCTTTTTAAGACCAGGGAGAAGGATTTTTGGGGTGAGCTGCCATTATTCAGGGCTCCATGTGGTGGGATGTGGGCATCCCATGGCATTGAGGATTTTCCTACTAGATCTGAGTGGGAGTGAGGGAAGATCAAAACTCCACCCTCACGACTACAGAGCAGGCAAGGCAGCATCGCAGGGCACCAAGGAGAACAAAAAGAGCTTGCAAAAAGCTTTTAAAGCTGAAGAGTCTGGCAGCCACGATCATCTTGGCATTGCTGGGATAAATCAGAGCAAGTCAAACCCCTTCCCTTGGGAGTCCCAGCAAGGTTTATGGATCCAGCCTCTTCTCCATGCTCACATCAGCTACAGAAAATTGGTGTGGGGAAGTTTCCACATGGCAATCTCCAAGCCTGGAGCAGAGTGAGCCTTCAACACCGAGCGCTGGAGCAAATCCTACCAAAGTGAGGGGGCTGTGAGGGGTCTCAGCCACACCCCCAATCCATGACAAGAGGGGAGATGGTGCCTCCAGGAGAAATGATGGCCAGAAACCATTGGACAGGTTCCTGCGTTTTATGATTCCATAAGCAGAGTGCATGGGATGATGCACCACTCCAAAAAGATCTATGAAATGAGGTTTATTATTAACTACTTATCTTGGCACAATCTGAAAGCACTTTATGAGAGGAGCAGAATCTCCAGGCAGACAAAGAGAAATTGTAGAGCTGGATGCTGGCAAAGGAGGGGAAGTTGAGGCTGTTGGCAAGCTGCTGATCCAGGGGCTCCTGCCCTGAAATCACGTGAAACAAATCAGCTCCTTCCCTTCCTCTGGGAAACTGAATTAGGGATTAAGAGGTGTGGTGGCAGACGCAGAAAGGCTCCTCCAGAGGAGAAATCTGGGGTCTGCAGAGGTTCACAGCTGACTCTGTGCCTGGTGAATGCTCCCTGAACATCCCCTTGACTCAGACCAGCCCCACATGTTTGTTACACGTGATTTTTTTGGGGACTGAGATATTTGGTGTCAAAAGACAAGGGGGGAAGACAAATAAGAAGAGGCTGACAGCTAGAAATTAGATTAGAGAGTGTGAGACAGAAAAACAGAAAGGGAAAAAAAAAAAAGGACAGACCCTGAAAAGAGATAAATGGACAGAAAGAGACCATGAAATAAGATATCACAGGGGTAAGTGAGATAAATATACTGTGACTGCGATAAGCACAGGGAGAAGGAGTGAGGCAGAGAGAAGGACAGGAAAAGATAAATAAGATATAGATAGATATTAGACAGATAAATGATAGTGACAGTGACAGACAATACACAGAAACACAGTGACAGGGACAAATGTTGACAGAAAAACATAAGTAACAGGTACAGCAAGACAGACAGCTGAGGACGGAGATAAATAAGTGATTGAGAGACAGAATGAAAGAGATGAATTATAGATAAACACTTTAGAAGCAGATAAATAAATGATAGATGAGATAAAGAAAAAGATAAATGAAAAGGACAGGTAGATGTTTATAGAAAGAGAGAGAGGAGGGGAGAAAGAAAAAAGGCAGGGCAGGGAAAGAAGGATTGAAAGAGAGAAGGAAAGAAGACAAGAAAAAAGGAAAGAAGGAGGGCAAAAAAATAAGATTAATAAAAAGACAGAGAGAGAAGCTTTGCCATAGTGGCAACTGAACACAGAGTGTGCAGTCCTTGGCTTGGGAAGATCCTGGTTTGGAAGATATGAATTATGCAATTTCCAAGCAAGCTGGTATTTCTCTTGCTTGGCAGAGGAGAAAAAGTCTGGGAGGGCAAATGAAAGCCTCAAAATCTACAAAGAGTATGAAAAATAACTTCAGCCAAAAGGTCAGGCATGCCAGGACCAGGAGAGGATGAGACCTGCAGAGAGGAAGAGGCAGGAGGGAGAACCCAGGCAGCACAGACACCCCTGGGATTATTGGGAAAAGGGGGCTATCAACTCATGCACATCCTCAGGATCCAAAGGAACCTGTGTGATGGACACACAGCAGAGAGGAGCAGCAGGAGGAGAGATCCAACCACTTCCAGGTGCACAGGAGAGCCTGGAGCCAGGTGCAGTGGTGGGAAGGCTCTCCAGATTCCAGACTTTCTACAAAGACACCCTTCATGAGCACAGAGCTGCCTGGGGATGGGGTGACCCCAGGGGCTGCTGGAACAGAGAAGGACTGCAGCAGGAAGAGATGGATCCCATCTCTTCTTCCTTGACGCTCTTCTCTGCCACCATGCTATAATGGTAAAACACAATTCCTCAGAGGCAAGGCTTGATCTCACTTAAAAGGCCGAAATAGCTACAGGGAAACAGGAAAAGCAAAGGGAGAATTCAGGGTGTTGCTTTCTTTTGGGTTGAAAGGAAAGGCAACACACGAGAGGACATGCAAGGCACCAAGACACACACAAAGGAAACAGAAAGGGGGGAAAAAAATGGCCTAGTTCAATCCCCAAACCAGGTCACTTGCTGATTCTCACCTGTGATGTGCTCACCTGATCTACAAGCCATGTCCACGTCCTTCTCGAAATCGGTCTGAAAGACAGAGAACACAGAGGATGTGGTCAAACGGGGGACAGGAAAACTTGGAAAACGCAAAACCCTCACTTTAATTAGTGAGGTGGGCATAGCCTTTGCCAGGAGAGTGGAGGAGAGAGGTTTTGCTTGGATTTTCAAACATGGAAAACACACCACGTTTTTCCACCTCTTGGCTCTTGAATTTTATGCCTGATAAAGCTGGGAAATTGCTTTTCAACTGGGGTCCATCTGCTCATCCATTCACCCATTCCTGGGCTGCAGATTAAAATCTCTTGCTGGAACACATACATGTGCATTCCTAAAAAAACAGTGAACAGGTTCCTGGCTTGAATTGTTTTGGATATATCACTCCACACGTATTTTAAATGGATTCCCCATCCTTTATTAAAGAGATCTGGGGATCCTGCTGGGAATGCTCCCTCCCCACTGGGCTTTCTTGTGATCTGTCACCGAGTCACATGAAGTGGGAACAAGGCTCTGCTTCTGAAACTCCTAACATATAAAATCAATGGCTCCCACAGGCACAAAGGCTGAATAACTTTTTCAAGTGCTCTGTGCAGCCAAAGGGAACTCCTTTCTTCTCCCAGGAGGAGTTAATCCCTTTTCTGAAGCTTTGAGCCGATAACATTTCAAAGAACTGGATAAACTGAGTCACAGCAGGCTGTGAGCTTTCATGGAGTAATGGGGAAGCTGCAGACTGGCAAAAGGTATAAGAGTTCACTGATTATTTCTGGTATCCTTTCAGAAAGACACTTAGCATAATTGTATCAATGTGATGAAATTAAATCCATTTGAATACTGAGAAGAATGTGGGGAAAATCCCCATCCCCCTGGGATAAACACTTTCATATCAGCAGGTTGAGAGCCAAGAGTTTTTCAACTAGCTCAGCCTTCCCGATGGTAATTTCCCAGTAAATTCTTTGGGATATCAAACAAATCTGAAAAGAACAGAAGAGAAAACACGACTGAACTAACATTCAAATGGGCAAAATGGGATGACACAGAAAAATATAATCTCATTTTCATGATGGGAGTTCCAGAAAAATGCAGCTGAACAGCCTGCACTAGTTCTGCTGATAAATAAACGAAAGACAGGTTTATATTTAATACCAGTCAATGAGATTTTGTGGGGAAGACAGTTCTACTCAGCTAATCTCCTTTTCACTAGTTGGGCAGATTTGGAGATAAAGGGAAAAAGTAACAGCAAAAATGCCATCCTGGTGATTTTACCACAAAATAACATTGTACCCCTCTAAAAATACCAGTGAGGAGTCATCACTCACAGCCAGACTCTGCAGCTTTTTGTGCTGGAATGTGAGGGAAGTGATTGTAAGCTCCCTGCACCTCCACAGGAGGAAATGCAACATTGCTAAAAAACTTGCAGCTGACACAGAATTTCACAAGGTGGCTGACAAAGAATGGAAATGTGGAGTCGTACAGAGATGCAAAACTCTGAAACTTGGGATGCTGACAACAGGCTGACAAATACAGGATCCAGTTTTTTTCAGTTTGCTGAGAATCTGGAGGGGGTTATACAAGTGATTTGAAGGCATGTGATTTACAGAGGGAGAATAAAATAGCTCTGGGTGTTAACTCATGGAAAAGAAGATTGAGACTGGGTGTGATTATGGTGTCTGTTACAGAAGAAGCCAAAGCACCAGGCTTGCAAGGGGCCCTCTAATTACCCACAATTAGGCAGAGAACCTGTCTGAAAATCAGAAGTCTCCACATTTAAATGAGAAATGAGGCACCTGTTTTCAGTAAACACCACCGAGGTGTGGTGCAATTAAACCTCTGCTGATGTCTTGACTCCGAGTGACTGGAAAAAAAAATCACTGGGTTGTGCTGTGGTTCTGATATTAAACAAGAGCTCCTGAAAGTTGCTTAAATCCTCTGACTCTCCTGATATCTTTATCTTAACCTCCGAAATTAAATGTTTCTTGTATCAACTACATCATAACAGTGGAGCAGATGAAGGCAAAGACCCACAGTTTATTCCTGTACTGTTTGCAAAGGACTTACACAACAGGACCACAATTTACAGAGCTTAAATTATTCCCAGTGAAGCAAAGTGTGCTTTTGAGGGAAAAAAAATTCCCTCTGAGACAGCACTTTAATGATAATAACCCAACAGACTGTGATTAAAACAGTATTAAACTACTACTTCCTACTTCAGCCAGGACAAGGCAGTTTGCTGGGGATGAAAAGGTCTGGAAGATAAGGGAGGTGTATTTTGGTTCTGTATTTTTCTAGGAAAAGAAAAGATCCCACCTTCCATTAGAAAGATGTCTGCTAAACCTGGTGTGCAAGTTTGAGAACCTTAAAATTACAATGCAACACCTCAGACTTGTGTGAAAAATCCATTTTAAGTGCTGTGTTAGCTCAAGCAAAAGTTTGAAGGAAATAAGAATGATGAATTCAGGATCTGTGATGGGCAGAGCCCTCTGCTCATCAGCTGTGAGTTAAAAATTCCTAGAAACCCCCCAGGAAGGGGGAAGTGGGAGATTTCCCTACCATCAGCTGAGCGTGTCCGTTCTGAAATGACCCCCCTGAGTCTCCATTGCCCTCCTCCTGCCGATCCACAACCCGGCACTTCACGGCATCCTGGACCTGCAGGGACAGATGGGCAAAGCTCAGAGTCAGGCTGACCAAACCACACTCAGTTCTGCTGAAATCCAAAATAAAACCAGCCCTTGTTGGACCTAAAGGACAGGGACCCTGCTTTAGCAGCACCCAGGCAATTCTTTCACATTTCTTTGCTTTATGTGTTACATTTTTCACACACTGAAGAGCAGCTCTGAGGTTTTCCAGCAATCCTGGGTCACTGCCTAGGTCGCTCCCATTTGCTTGATTTATACAGTCAGGAATGAAAATGCCCTTTATTTTGCAGCTTGCAATATGTTCACAATGGATGCACCCACATTAATCATTGTATTGGTGTCTGCAAAGTCTGATTATGATCCTGTAATATAAATCTGATCCCAAACTCACTGAAATAATTGGGGTAAAAAAATCCCAGTGACTGCAATGGGAGTTAAGTCAGACTCATATTCATAATGCAATTAGTGGAAGGAGTCTCAGCCAAGCCAGTGGTGTAATTCCATTGATTTCATTGGCCTGACATAAGAAATTAATCTGTTTTACTTAATTTAAAGGGACTGTAAGAAGATAAAATGAATATTGAAAAAAAAGCCCCTTCCTGTCTCTGTTATTAATAGTGTCTCCACTCCCTAGGATGAAAAGAATGAAAGAAACATAAAAGATTCATCCTTTTCTTCCCTGATATAATTCACCATTTTAAATCTTCACAGGGAGGCTGAAGAGAATTTCCTCAATTTCCTTGCCTGATTATTGCTGGCTGCACTTCCTAGATGGAATATCAAGGTGTTAATGCCAGCACAGAATTCATCCTGCAAATCTCAGCACATCCTGAAATCACAGAAATTGCTTCTTCATTGTGGCATTTTGGGGGTGGGGAGTGAACATTCTGGAAATGGGAATTTTGGTGGTAAACAAGCAAAGCCTGACATGTTATCCCATCCCAGGCTGCCCACCAAACTCCACCCTGATTCACCCCTCCTTCCCTCTGAGTGAAAATGTCACGGTCACTTTTGTGATCATCATCTCCCCAAAAGCAAAAACTTGTAGGGTTAGAGAAGTTACCAGAAGGCTGGCTGGGCACTTTCCCAGGTGATTTTTATGGGAAACAATGTTGATTGTACAACAGATGAAGGCTCCTCCCTCTCACCTCCCGCCTGAGGATGCAGTGCACCATGACGATGACAAACCCCTCCAGGGAGTCGAAGACGGCAAAAAGGATCTGGAAGAGCGCGGAGCGCCGGTCGGTGATGGCCAGGACTGCAGACATCCAGGTGAGAGCCAGCAGGGGCAGCACCACACAGGAGCTCCACAGGGATGCCCTGGAAGGGACAGGGAGAGAGAGCTCAGCTCCACCTCACCCACTCCCAGGTGGGGCTCCAGCTCAGCCTCCCAACCCCACCATGCTGCAGAGGGTTTCTCCGGCCAACATCTCCGTGTGGAGACCTTTCTTGAGCCCCAGGAGAGCAGGGAGAAGCTTTGCACACTCACACTACCCAACCAGGGGGGAGAGCTTCCCAACGGTGCAGTCATGCAGAAAACTGGAGGTGGGGAGGAAGGATGTGGATCCCTCCCTCCCTCCCCGTTCCGCGCCCTCCCCGCTCTGCCCCTGATCCAGCACGGCTTTTCCCAAGGGAAGGAGACGAAATACAATCACTGCAGCTTGCCAAGGGGAAGGGGAACAGTTGCAGCAGAGACTGGTCTGTCACGATGGCTGTCGGGCCACAGACACTTGGACTTCCACAGCACATGGAAGACACCAACACTGGGACGTGTCACGCTTTGGAGTGACTCAAACGGACAGGCAGAGAGCTGATGTGCAGACTGAAATATCTATATTTATCCTTTAATCTACAGGTGATGGTCCCCAGGACCCTCAGAACTAAAACCTGGCCTCGTTTCCTTGTGCTCAGAAAATTTTCAGCTTTCTTGTGTGACCTCCCCAGCTGATGCTTTGGTGGGGGAAAAAAACCAACAAAAAGCAAAAAGCAAGCAGCTTTTTGTTCCATATTTGATAATTCTTGTAAGTTTATTCCTATTAACTTGAGATTCAAGCCACATCTCTATTTACAAGACATAAAACTGGACAAAGCAAGTTTTCTGTGAGGCCGCCCCAGGAATCTCCACCTGAGCTGGGAAGGCCCTGCAAATGGGAAAGCTGCTTTTTCCCAAGGACTCTAGCATCCATCTCTCCAACCAAAAAAAAAATATCTCAAACAATTTTAACAGCTGACTAGGAAGATTTTAAGCTGTCACTCGTCCCATCTATTTGGCACCAAGAATATGAGGAGAATTTCTCTGTGGGCTTTTACTGACAAACCAGAGAAGGCCTCGAACAACAAGTGGAGCTACGAGAAAACCTCCAAATACAAACAAAAACAGGCAACACAAGAAATTACAGGACAGATACCATGAAACACGTTTTGCAGTACTTACATGGGACTTGCTCACCATTTCCTGATCTATGACCAAGGGTTTAATATTTACTTGCTGCTTAGCTCACAGAGCTCAGTGAGGTTTTTATCTGAACAAAGCTGGAGCTTGGATACAGGTTTGGACATCAGGATAGAACGCCCTGGCTTCATTAAGAGTTTTTCAAGGATTGTTACATCAGTTCTGCAATGACCACACACTGAAGTGACAGTTTATTTTTATAGTCAGAACGAGACCCTGTTTGCAAATATTCCTACAGCCTGTCCACACTTGGATCTGTTCCTTCATGCTATTATTAAGGAATTTAATTTACTTGAGGG
The DNA here is from genome assembly GCA_009812075.1 of Sialia sialis. NCBI lineage: Eukaryota > Metazoa > Chordata > Aves > Passeriformes > Turdidae > Sialia > Sialia sialis. The sequence continues at coordinate 1,052,125 of VRYO01001463.1, forward strand.
AGCAGGGAAATGGAATTATTTTTCTTTTTAATTAGAACAAGCATTATGAGACCTCTGTGCAAGGTAAAGGCCATGACATAATCTGGTATTTTTTAATTTTATCTTGGATGGCAAATGCTGTTCTTTAATGCCTAAGATGAACTATGATTTCAAAGTATTATTTAAAAATACCCAAAAAACCCCAGCAGACAGCCCTCAATCAAACAACTCCTAAAGAGAAATTATTTATTCCTTAATGAAAATACTTATTTCTGTGAAATCTGCCTCATTAAACTGAAATTTCCCTTTGCTGGCATTTGTGGTGGTGCCTCCATAAATCTGGCTAAGCAGCAAGTGCATGAAAGAAAATATCAGAGAGGCAGAAAAGCTGAATGGAAAGATAAGATTTAGTTGATAAGGAACCTCTCCACACATGTCTTCCATGCAAGTATGAGCCAGCACAACAGGGCTGAGTAGATGAAATAATTTCAGCAGCAAGGGGAAACCATAAAATTCAATAAAAGCTGCTGGGAAAGGTCAGCAAGAGAAAGCTCTGCTTCCTGGAATTATCTGGTGTTCCAGAACACTCCTGGTACACCCATTCTGTGGATGTCACTGCCACCAATGTGCAACAGGAAACTTGGCAATGGATCTGAGCCAGGTCTGGACCAAACTTCTAAACCTGGGGGGGGTTTTCCATTCCTGTAAAGAGCTGCAGACTCATAATGACAATGATCTGGATCAAGATTTAGATGTGGATTTGGAGTTGTAAGGGATGCTGCTGAGAAGGTAAATGATAAGCTATGTTTCTCTTCAGCAAATGGTCAGATTTGAATCCACTGGCTTCAAATCCTGCTTTAAGAATTAATTCAGTTTGCTCTGCCCTTGCAACCAGGTAATGGAAACATCACCTGCCCTTCCAGCTCAGCTGATGACCACATATTCAGCTGGATCAAATCAGGATTTTCCCAAGTTGTGCTGACTTACACCAGCTCAGAGTTCTGCTCTCTTTGTGATTCACCTTCCAGATGCCTCCCCAGCAGCATTCATCCCTTACAAAAATGATGGAAATTCTGCTTGCTACTTGAATGCATCATCTTCATTCTCAGGCAGCAGGTGGCAACAGGTCACAGGAAATGGAACTCACTCCAATTTCACTTGCAGGGCTTTGCTTAGTTTTTTAAAATATTAAACTCTAAATTAAAGAAATCTGGTAAAGACTGAAATTTCAGGTGAAAACTCATAGGAAGACAAGTGGGTTTTCTGTGAGACTGCCCTGAATTCTACTTGCTGTGAGCAAAATTCACAGCAGGACTAATACTTTTACCACATTCCCACCTGTACCTTTTTTAAGAGGCACAGTGAATCCTTAAGAGATCCCAGAATTAGTTATAGGACCTAAGAAACATCACATTGGGGTGCTTATCACGAGATGTGATCTGAAATGATCAATTGTTATACAATGACATTGTGACCACCTAATGGCTTTTCATGGATTAACCATGATCAATAAATCCGTGATTTTTATTGCTTGGGACAAAGGAATTAGCTGGCAGACCCTCTTATTTATCCCATTTATGACAGCCCTCAGGACAAGTGACAGCAGCATCCCATCAGAGGTTGGAAAACACCTCTAAGATCGAGTCCAAAACTTTTCCCAGCACTACAAAACCCAGCACTAAACCATGTGCCCACGTGCCACATTTACACAGCTTTTAAATCCTTCCAGGGATGGGAACTTCACTATTTCCCTGGACAGCCTGTGCCAGTGCTTGATCATCCTTTCAGTGAAGAAATTTTCCCCAATATCCACTAAGACAATTTCCTTTCACTCTCTCTCTTGATAGGAGAAGAGACCAACCCCAGCCTGGCTCCAACCTCCCTTCAGGGAGTGATAAGATCCTCCCAATCCTCCTTTTCTCCAGGAAAAACCATCCCAGCTCTCTCCTAATGTGCTCTAAAACATGGGATCTACCATGGGAAACACTCAGCCTTATGAAAGCACACACCAGACCCTGCCCTGGCAGCAAGGATTTGGCCAAAATGACAAAAATCTGTCTGTGGTTTTGTCCTTTATGTAGCTGGAAGCGTGGAGAGTCTTTGTCTTGGCAAAAGAAGCAGAATAAATGAATTGCACTTAGAGGAAAGCAATGGAAAGAGCAAAAAGAATGGGTTTGGAGATAAAGATCTGCATGAAGAAAGATGAAGAGTTCTGCACCCTGAGAAATGGCAGTGCAGGGGGACACACAGGACATGCCAATAAAGATGTAGAGGGCCATTAGAAAGGGCAAAGTGATCAATTCTTTTCATTACTCAACCCTGACAGAGCAGCAGCAACTGAAGTTAAAGAAGCAGCAGAAGGAAAAAAAAAAAATCGCTTTATAATTCCAAAACAGCTCCTGGAGAGGAGCTGTGCAAAGGGAATTGGTTTCTGGACTCAACACATAATGGATGGCTCTTACACACCAGTGGTTCTGCTGCAGGAAAATCACAGTGCAGGGATTTGCTTTATTTATTCTCTCGTGCTCCTCTGCTCCTCTGACTTGTATTCACAGAATTACAGAATCATGGAATGGTTTGGGCTGGAAGGGACCTTAAAAATCATCTGATTCCACCCCAGTGCCATGAGCAGGGACACTTTTCACTAGACCAGGCTGCTCACAGCGCCATCCAACCTGGCTTTAAACACTTTCTAAACACTTAAAAACTTCCTCCCAAAAGCAAGAGTGTTGTCCCAATTTTAGGGACACTTCCAGAGCAAATCCCTGTAACTCCATGCCCATATAACCAAGATAGGAAACCTGTAACTAGAAATGAGGGGAAATTCTGCTTGCTCTTCCCATGCACAGGCAAAAAAAACCCACAAACCAAACACCTGCTGTGATTTCTCTTTTCCCCTAAAAGATTATTCTACTCCCAATATAAATAATGCTGCAATAGATATAATAAAATTAGGGGGACAGGAAATCAAGTGCCTCTAAACTGCCCTGAGCAGCCTGGTCTGGTGGAAAATGTTCATAGTGGGGGGTTTGGAATGAGATGAATTTTAGGGTCCCTCCCAACCCAAACCATTCTGTGGTGATTTTATGACACATGAGACAGGCAGATGATGAAGCAGCTGTGACCAGACTGCTTAATTATTCACCTTTAATTAAGGAAGGTGTTCTCTGAGAGTCCAATAAGGATCCAGGTATTGTCCCCAGGTAAGGACAGGATTTAAAATTCCTTGAACCATGAGGACAACACTGTCCTGAGGAATAGTCTCCTTCCTAGAGCAGCCATGCGTGGAAGCTCTGATTCACATTAATACTGGAATTGCAATACAGGCAGAAAATTTGACATCCAAAACTCCCCTAAAAGGATATTGAGCCAAGAAAAAGGGCAAAACCCTTAGATGGGGGATTTGATAAATGAATTCCTAAGGATTTAAGAGCAATGATGATGGTAGGGGTCACAAGGAACCCCTGATATTGGCTCTTGGGTGGGGTGCCTGGAAAAATACACAGTGCCAGGCTTTTAGTCTTGGGCCAATCTCTTCCCAGCTCAGAGCCTCAGAGTCCAGATTTCCAGTGAGCTGCTTGGCAAGAATTCATAAAATCATGAAATGGTTTGGGTTGGAAGGGACCTTAAAGATCCTTTAATTTCAACCCCTTGCCATGGGCAGGGAAGCCTTCCACTATGCCAGGTTGCTCAGAGCTCTGTCCAACCTGGCCTTGGACACTTTCAGGGATGGGACATCAACTTCCCTCCATCCATCCATCCATCTCTCAGCACTCCCTGGTATCTGCAGTGGACTCTCTCATTCACAGCAAGTACCAAGAAAAGCCAAGTCCCTGAGACACGTTTTCCATCTCAGATAAAAAAAATTTCCACAGGTAGCAAAGGCAAATTAATTACAAGGCAATATTTCCCAGGCTAAGGGTGCCCTACAAGCAGCAATAAATGGGAGGAATGTGGGAACAGAGGTTTTCCAATGGCAAAACTTGACCAGGATGTTCAGCACAGCCTAAAGGGAAGGATTGCTTTAACCCACACTTGTCAAGTCCAACTAACCCCTAACAGGTCAAAGATTTCTATTTATAATTCCCCAGGTCAAGAAATCACACCATTTCCAGTACTTATTTTCCCACTTCTGTCACTTTTCTCCCACATCAGTTCACTCTGTCTTCCCTCCTTTACACACCCCCTTCTCCAACCACAGATCTCACCACAGAGATTTCCAAAAGCCAAGAAAAAACATTCTGAAGAATCTATTTCTCACTCCATGCTATCCCAGAAATAAACTTTGGGAATCTACAGGAGGGAAGCTGGGGTGGGGGACATGAGCAGCCTCAGCAGGAACAAGGCAGGAACACCCTTGATGCGCTCTGCACTAAACAATTATGGCTCATTCCAGGTCAGGGAGGAGCCGGGAATCCTCATGGCATCTAATCCACATTTCAAGACTCCAAAACTGAAAGGCAAAGCTGCAAGGTTTGGGAGGAGGGAGCCCAGCAGAAGGGGGGGCAGTGGCTCAAAGCATAATCAGAGTTTTGCAAGAAATCTGGAGGGGGAAAACCAGGAATAGTTCAGCTGCAGGATGAAGTGGATCACAAGGGGAATTTATTTGTGTATTCCTCAGTGTTCCCTTTGCAAGGATAAGAGCATGGGACACTTGAGGACAAGCAACAAAATTGATATTGGACACTGTCATCTGAGGTACCCAATCTGCTGGGAAACAAAACACTAAAAAATCCTCTTGCAAGAACCCTCAAATTTCTATCAATCCACTTAAATTAGAGAAGCAGGAAGAACAGGAGATCTGGCTTTCATATCCCTTTTTTCTCCTGATTTGGAGATGAATCAGAATCTGTGATTTATCACAGACCAATGTCAGACACTATTGGAGAGGGACTTGAGACTGTTTAACTTTTAAAATTAATTTGCTATGAACAGAAAGCCTCTCCTGTTTAAGAGTCTAATTTATTAATAGTAAATCTTCTGCTGGTTTAACACTGCTCTGCAGTTCCAGGAATCCAAAAAGCAGCGAGCTGCTCATTCCAGACCTGTGGTACACGTGTCTGGACTGATTCCATCTCACCATCTCAGCTGGGCACTGCTGCAAAAGGTGAGTCAACGACCTTAGCAATGAAAAATAAATCAAATTTTGTTCAGTTCTCCATTTCACTGAGAAAACCCCAGAATCATAAAATGGTTTGTGTTAGAAGGGGCCTTAAAGAACATCTCATTCCAACCCCCTGCCGTGAGCAGGGACACCTTCCAGGTGCTCTTGAGTTGATTTTCTTTTATCTTTCTACATTTTGAGATCAGGCACTTGGCTGCCTCTTTTAGTTTTAGATTAATTAAAGGTAGAAATTTTCAAACTGCAAGTGATCTGAGACTGTTTCCCCTCACACGTTTTGCATGTACTAATTCAGACATCAAAACCAAAGAGTAGCATCACTCGGATGTGATACAGACAATAACAATTCCAAAAGGGAAGGAAGAAAGGCAAACCTTCCCTTATCACTCTCTCTCCAACCTTAACCTTTGGGAAAAAAGCCAACCACATAAATAGCTACAATTTCTCCAGCAGAATAAAGCTCTGGGGTTTTTTTTTCCTTTTTTCTTTTTTTTTTTTTTTTAAGCTAACTCCAGCAGCATCTGAGATTTAACAGCATTTGACTTTTGTAACTCAGAGCTATGAAACACTTTAGGATTTTGAGAATTAATTCCAAATTCCAAATGCTTTCAGGGGTCCAAAAGAGGCAGTCAACACTTATCAAATCAGACCTGCAGGCCTATGAGGTATTAAACTTAACTTTAACATTTCATAAGAGGAGAAAAAAATCCACTTAGAAGAGATTCACCAACTCACTTAAACCACACTCAGTGCTCTGCAGCCTCTGGAGGAAAACACTCAAGCAGGTGCTCAAGTGGTTGACAAAGCTGGATTTTGGAGTCCCTGTCTACCACCAGAATTACTGGGAACCACAGCTTTAAGTCTGGAATTCCAAGAATGGGGAGTTAAACAAATTAAGCACAGCTTGCAACAAATGCAGAGTCCCTTTGTCTTCCATGGGCTGCTGACATGCTTAAATCTTAAATCTAGGCATGTCAAAAAGCACTTTTCAGGATCCAGCCCATCAGCTCCAGGGGGGTTGAGGAGCCCTGCTCTACTCATGGCCCACAGAATGAGGAGAGCTGGGGAATGTCAGGGAGGTGGGGAGAGAAAACAAACACGGGCTGGTGAGTGCAGGGAAATGGAAGAGGGAAATCAAAAAAGGAACTGAAAAGCGAAAAACAAAATGAAAAGAAAAAAAAACAAAACCAAATAAATAAAAAACAACAACAGAAAAAAAAAAGGAAGTGGAAAGAAAGAAAGAAAAGAAGTTGAAATTAGAGGAACTAACATGGCGTTACTGGTGGCTGTGGCCGAAACTTCAGCAGAAGAAACTACTCCACACTTGGAACATTTGAGCGTCATGCCGTAAAGGGGCACTGCCATCTGACTGCAATTAAAACCAAAAGACTGAAACAAAACAAAACACTTCGCTCATGAGCACAAACGTCGAAAGGAAAGGGGAAGAGAAGCCAAAAAAGAAAGGAAGGAGAAAAGGGAACCAACCAACCATACCCAGTTTGGGAAGAGAAATGAAAGACAGGCAGGAATTAAAACTCTCTCATCTGTACCACTCCAGATGCGGGGAATGGGGAATGGACAACTCAGAGACTTGCTGGTGCTGCTGGAGAGGGTGGAACTGTGTTGGTGAAAGAATTGCCAGATTCAGGGTGTCTCTCTCTGGCACCCATGGAAGAGAAATCATACTGCTCTCCCACTCTCCACCTCCTTTTTTTCTTTTTTTTTCAATTTTTTTTTTCTATTTTTAATTTTTTTTTTTAGAAATTGCTCTTTTCCCTCCTGGCCTTTTTGCTCCAAAACAGAAAAGGTGGCAGGGTTGTTCAGTAGAAGGCAAGAAGTAGGGCTGTGGGGGCTGTGCCTGCTTATCTTCTGTCCTGAAGCAATGCAAAGGAGAAGTCACTTATTTTCTCTGACTGGGAGCTGGTGAGAGCAGGACAGAGGCCACTCTTTGGCTGCTTCATCCCTGATGAAGGATGAGACTCTGAAATTTATCCTGGGCTTGGGTGTTCCCTCAGACCCCCAACCTGCCCTGAAAGGAACCTGACTGGCTGACTGCTTCTGAGATTCCTTCTCTCAGATCCTGCTCTGGAGCCAAAAAACATCTTCAGGATGAACCTTGAGAATTATTCCCACCTGCTGCTCCCACTTTTTCTGCATGGGACCAACCACAGAAACAGCCCACTGAGGGCTGCTGTATGAAGGGATCTGCTGAAGCACATCCTGGGGATTTCTACACCCCTCATTCAGCTCTTCTTCAGGAGCCCAGAGGCCACATTAGCTTGGCACTGGCCCTGTTTCTTGCCAGCATTTACTGGTTGTGCGCTCTCCCTGGTCTGCACAGATCCACACCCACGTCAGAGCTGGCTTGGAAAACGGCAAGGAGCCTGCAAAACATCCCCCAGCCCTTCCTGCTGTGCCTGGCACCAGAGAAATCACAAAATCCCTGCCAGAGGACAGCAGGTCTGTCATCCGTGGGGTGGGGGATGCTGCTGAGGGAGGTTTGCCTCAACCTGGAGGGGTTGGACAGCCCTGCCCTGCCTGGGAGAAACATCGGGAGACTCCACAGAGCGTCTCTGAGCTTTGGTGGCTCTCTGTTCAGTCTCACTGCAAAAAGAATTCCTGATGAGCACCAGCACAGCAGCAGCAGTGGGCCCAGTGAGCCCCTTCCAAGTGGCTATTGATTGGTCTTTTCATTAATTACAGTGACATAAGTCATCATTCCCATCCAGAATAATGACTGAGGCATCCCACAGAAGCTTTCAGACACAGAGGAAATTAGCTCCTGTGTCCACAGATAAATATCTTCCAGGAAGGATGGTTTAAATACTGTGAGGACAAAGGTTGAACCAAAGATAAAGTGGGTCTGGAGAGGCATTAGGTGCATGACCCTTAAAAAACAAAAAAAATATGACAGCTTATCCCCAAATCTATAAGCCACAAAGAACAGATAAGCAGAGAGACAGAGAGAGGCAGAGATAGGCAGCAAAAAGGAAAAAAAAGTAGATTGACTTGAGGAATTTGATGGGAAACTGTACCAGAAAAAACATGAATGACACTGAATCACAGAGAACTGGCCAAAAGACCACTGTAAACACACAGGTGTAGCTGCTGTTGGGTGTGTTTATGCAGAAAGTTGCAAGCAGTGGGCACAGCTGTGGGCACATTCATCTCCTGATTCCTTCTGGTTGGGGCATGGGGTTGTTAATACATTGAATTTCCGTGGCAGGTTTAGATTGGCGCCTGTGTGTATGAAAGGGTAGCTAATTAAATAATCACAGTGAATAATGCCTTCATTGCATTTAGCTTTTTCTGCTTCCTAAACACCCACAAACAGCTCATGGGCTTGTCTGGTGTGTTCACTGGAGTTTGATACCTTTTATTGAGCAGTGCTTTACCATGCACAGCCCAAAGAGCAGGAGCTGCTTCCAACAGGAACCATTCCCAGAGGAAAAGCAATCCCAATCCCTTCCTGTTTTAGTGGAGTTATCACCTTCCTAATCCCTGTCCCCTCTGTGCTCTGACAGCCCAGCTCTGTTCCACCCCATCAGGACACCTGCACAGCGCTTGTTCCACACAAGGTTTTGGGGCAAACTCTTCTTCTTGGGTGGTTTCTGTGATCAGCAGAGATAAAAGAGGCGGAACAAGGCTCCTGTCTCTCCCCAGGAGGGGCAGAGGAAGCCCAGAGAGATAAACTCAGCTAAAATTAGCTCTGGTGAATGTCCCTTATGGTCTCGTTCTTCCTCCCTGCCTGTGTGAGCACACAGATGCTTCTGGAATAAATGCTGCCTGAACACATTTTAAATTCATGTTAAAGGCTGCTCACATTAAAACATTCTCATTTTTTTGCAGCAATCCCTTCAAGAGAGCTCAAACAATGGTGGTGGAGCTGGCCACCAACAGAGACTCTTTTGCTGGGATGGTTTTCTCCAGTCCCAGATTTTGGGGCAGTTGTGGCCTTTCTCCAGCTCTCCAGGCATTCACACCCCCTTCTCTACAGCCTGGTTTTGGGATCCACCCATAAAATCATTGCCATTTGAAAATCTGCATTTTCTGACAGAAGTGACAACAATAATCACAGATATTTCCACTGCTAAGTACGGGGCAGAATTCTTGTGTCTCAGGTATTATTTCCTGAGAACCACAGGCACTGATGAATTTGTGCCAAACCAATCCGTGGAGAGTGTGCTGGACTCCTCTTAATATCCAACATTTCCCTTATTTTTGGGACTTTTTTCCTTTTTCACCCTTTTGAAAAATTGTTTTTTGCAACTGAACCATACTTCTTGCCTCTGCTAAAGGAAACACAGCGTTTCTTTAGACCATCTCCTCAGGTCCAAACATCTCCAAGGCCGTCACTCGTTCTGATTTTCTTCAGATCTACCTTCCAACACGGTTCCCAAGCCCAGGCCAGAAGCAGAGAACTAAAGGGAAAGGGGCACCAGGGCTCTCAAAAGTGCTCCCACACTCTCAGCAGGGGCACTTGGGAAGGGAGAACAAAACCACTGAGCACAGATAAGGCTTAAAAGTGCTGCACACACACACACGGACACGAAAGAAGGGGGGGAAAGGAGAAAAGAAGGAAAAAACAAAGAACATCAGAAAAAATGACTTTTTTTGTTTTGTTTTTTTTTTTTTGTTGTTTGTTTTGTTGCCTGGCAGGTTTTGTTTTTAAAGCCCAACTCTGAGTGTGATCAATAACCAGCTGCTGTGTATTAAATAAGGTCACTCTGTGTGCAGCCTGGATTAGAGAGGGAGGGACTGAGAGGCAGCAACTCGCTGCTTTGCTAATCCAATAAACCATTTATTGCAGAGCTGACTTTCAAGTGCAATTACCCTGCTCCAGACCCTGCCTTGCAGCCTGGGTGTTTTTTTTGAGTTGTCTCTTTGTCAAGAAGGCATCATCCAGAATGAAGCACTTGCTTCTTAGCATCTGCTCGAAGCAATGCACTTCTTTGCATATTTTTCAACCCAGCAGCAGCTGATAGCTCTGATCACCCAAATCTCCTCTTATTTTATGGCTTAGGCACCAAAATTCCCCTTGGCTGCACCCAGGGACCCAAAAGTTTGGCCATGTCAACACTGCTATGAGCCTAAACAGGTCCCTGTGTTTCTCACAAAATCATTGAGGGTGGAAAAGATTGAGTCCAACTTTTGACCAAACCCCTCCATGGCCTCTCAACTTTATCACAAAGTGCCAGGTCCATTTGTTTTTGGAGCATTTCCAGGGATGGTGACTCCACCACTTCCCCAGGCAGCCTGTTCCAAAGCCTGGTCGTCCTTCCAGGGATGAGATTTTATCCAAATATCCAACCTGGACTTCCCCTGGCGCAGCTTGAGGCCATTTCCCTTTGTCATGTCACTTGATACCTGGTAGTAGATTCTGGCCCTATCCTCACCACACCAATCCCTATTTTAGAGAGCTGGAGAGAGTGATGAGGTCCCTCCTCAGCCTCGTTTTCTCCAGGCTGAGCCTCTCCAGCTTCCTCAGCATTCCTGGTGCTCCAGATCCTTCCCCAGCTCTCTTCCCTTCTCTGGATGTGCTCCAGCCCCTCCAGGTCTTTCCTGGAGTGAGATGCCCAAAACTGAACACAGGATTTGAGGCTCTGGGTAAGAATTTGCCTCTACCCTGGGTTGTGCCTCCAACCCTCAATCAAAAACCATTCCCGCACAACTACTCCATAATGCAGTGCCAGGAATATTGAACCTCACCCACATTATCCACCCCTGTCCTCTGAGACTCACTGGAGACCCCTTCTCCCTTCATTTTTACAGACAGAATATATCCACGTATCCTGTGCTTTCTCCACCAGCCTCCAAAGGTTTCAAACTCTGCCTCCAAGCAGAGGAACCAGAACAGCACTTGCTCTCCTTATTTCTCTGCAAACAGCTTCTTCCTTCCAGAACACAGCTGTGGCCCACAGTGATAAATCAAATTCCTGCAGTGGACAACTGGGAGCAGAGATCCCTGCCTTTCCCAGCAGCGGGTAAGGACAGAGCTTCTCTGACTGCAACAACAAGCCAAGAAAGGCAGGGGAAAGTAAAAAATATCAGCCAGGGTGACCTGGGCATCTGATGTGACTCAGTGTCAGCCTGCCATTTCTGTCCCTTGCTCAAGGAGAAAATCTGAGCAGGCTGCAGGCTCGTTCCTGGAAATGGAGAGGAGAGGGGCTCTCGTCTGCTGGGGGCGTTGGCAAAACAGTCAAAAGTTTTGGAGTAACCCAAGAGAGAGCCCTGCCCGGGAGCTGCTGCCCCAGCCAAACCCTGGGGAGAAATGTGGAGTCCAGTCTTGGATTAAAACAGGAAAACAGGGAACACAAATCCTCTGGGCTCAGGAATGGAGGCTGTGCAGAAGATAAAGAACCTCAGGTGGCAGCAGGATTTTTTTCTTGCAGCAGAGGCTCTTAACTCACCTCTTCTACTGCATCCATTGCTGCTCTGCTCCTGCCAGACCTCCAGAACCCATCCCCTCCATGACACCCCTCTACTGTCCCTGAGGCACCTGCCAGCCCAGAACCCATCCCCTCCATCACACACCTCTGCTGTCCCCAAGACACCTGCCAGCCTCCAGACACGACCCCTCTGTCCCAGCTCTTGGCACGTGCCACACTCAGCAGTGCTGAGCCTCTCTCTGCTGTCTCTAGGAGTTAGTGACAAGAGCCACTCTGCTCTCCCTCATTTCTGGGAGCACGGATCAGCCTGGGATGAAGCCATTTTAACAAAGAGATGAACTTTTATCCTTCCTCCACAGCAACACAGGGCTGCTTCATAGATTTCTTTTTTCTTTTTTTTAATTTCTTTTTTTTTTGTTTGTTTGTTTGCATCCCCAATCTCTTTTTTCATCCCTTGCCTGGTTATTGATCACAACCTTGGGGTATTTTTGGTTTTTATTTTCACTCTTTACTTAGATGTATTGATAAGGCATACCCTGCCCGTTCCTTCAGTTTCTTATCTGTTATTCCATCTTTGGATACAAGTTTGTTAAAAACCAGAATGCCAATAACCATGTTCACCTGTCAAAAGAGAAACAACACACAAGTTTTGTTCTCAAGTGGGTCAGGTCAAATTCAGTAACACAAGAAGGGTTTTTCCCAAAGCCAGGTCACACTTCTGCAGGCCACCACCCCCTGTGTCCCCTCTTGTCCCACCTCCCCTGGCCGTGCACCAGTGAGTCCAGGACAGCAGAATGCAGCTGGCAGCACATCAAGGAGATTGGAGAATCACTAAGATTGTAAAAGACCCCCAAGATCATCAAGTCCAACCCTCATCCAGGCCTCCGTGAAGCAGGAGTGACTGGGAATTTCTCAGATTTCTGCTAGGCTGTTTGAACCCCAACATCAGCAAGCCAAACTCCAGGCACAACAACAATTTTTTGGGCTAATCCAAAAAGAGAGTGGCCAGTACAGAGAGAGCAGTGGGTTGACATTGGCTGCTTCCCTCTGGAGTCAGTGCTGCCCCAGCAGCATTAAGAGAATGCAGACAATGTGCCACAGCTCTTTTCGGGTGAAACATGACTGATGATCTCAAATAAGAGGTGGAGGGGCACTGGAGCAAGTAGAAGCATCATCTGCTTTGGTGGGATGTCTTGGGAGATACTGCAGATGGCACAGCACAGAGAATTCCCCCAAAATCAGTGGGCAATACCAATTCCATTCAGTCTGTTCCCTCGGGGTGAGAGCAGGGGTCTCTGTGTCCATCAGATACAAAAATCCACAGTGAAACACAGGCTGGACAGAGCTGAGATCCTGCAGAGTGACCCCAAACTCCTCCCTGTGCCTTTCCAGCTGCATCCAGTGCTGCCAGCTTCACCTGCTTCACAAATCCCATCTGAACCTCAGCAAAATGTTAGTGACACCAGCCCCACCCCTGCATGGGCAGGGCACTGATGGTGGAAAATGGGACATCCTCCAGGTTCTGCTGCCAGGGGAACAGCTGCTGGTGGTAGAAACTTGTGGTCAATGCTGTTTTGCATGTGGGGCTTGCAGGGAAATGTTTTAAGGCCAGATTCAGAGATTACAGTAATTTCACGATTATAAGCCACACCTGATTATAAGCCGCACCTCCCGGTAGTCGGGTAGACCACAGGACTTGTCCACATATAAGCCGCACCTGAATATAAGCCGCACTTTTTTTTTTTTTAAAGCAAGGATCCATGTATAACAAAGTAACAAATTAGTAACAGACACAAATTGGTGTCAGGTGCTCAAGTTGCAACAGTTTTCATAGACCAGGGAAGCCTTTAAAGGCAGCCCCAGGCATCCTCCTGGCTGGCTCTCACTTCCGGGTTGGTATTTCACTGGGATTTGTCCATAGATAAGCCGCACCTGAATATAAGCCGCACTGCTGAGGTAGGCTGGATTCTTCAATGAAAAAGGTGCGGCTTATAATCGTGAAATTACTGTAATTCATGTGAATTCACGTGTTTGTGAGTTTAAGGGATCCTAAGAGTCTCCTGAGCCAAAGGAAGGGATCAAACCTCAGACTAATTGACGAAATCATCCTCAAAACAATTATCAATCTTTCTGCTAGTTTCACCAGCTCACTGCTGTGGAGCCCACAGCTGGGAGCCCATGGAAAACCTCAGAAATTGCAGTTATTTTTGTTTGCATCAGCTGCTGGGTCAGCGGACAGCTGAGCCCATTTCTAGAGTTCACCACGGTATTGATTCAGAGCAACAACCCTGGCAAGTCAGGCACCGTGACACAGCCAAGGATCAGCAGGAAATCAAAGCCTAAAAAGGGAGGAAGCACCATGAAATCCCTGATCCTTCACTGGGGAGGAGCCTGGGGAGTGCAGCAAAGGTTTTTCCTTAAGGTGCAGCCAGGCAGGAGGAAAGGTGAGGTTGAAGTGCGGCTGGACCTGCCCTAGGGCTGGCCAAAGTGTGAATCCTCATTCCTAAGGAGCAGGGGAGACAACAAAGAGCACTTCTGCACTGGTTTTAACAAATCAATCAATCAATCAATCAGGTACACTGATCACCTCTATCAACATCCTGCTCTGATCCTGGCTCTGCTTCTTTCCTAAGTCAGGGATACAACATGGATATTCATCCAATAACCTGCAGAGTAGCTTCACTTCCTGATCTCTGAGATAACATCCAGAAGCAAAGCCTCATTCCTGGAGATCCCCACTACCTGAGCCTGTCCTCACTTCGTTCCAGGAGCCTCCCCCTGCCTTCAGCCTGCACTCACAGCTATCACCAGGTTGCTCCACGTGAGCTGGGCGAGCAAAACTGCTTCCAACACCTCTGTGTTTAAGGTGGATCAGGATTTTTAAGAATAAAGGTCAAACCTTTATCCTTCAAACCTGCAGCTGCTCAGTCTCAGTGGCCTCTCTGTGAGTTATGAACATTGCTGAAGCTGCAGGCAAACCACCTTCAGAGCATTATCAACTATTTGAGCTCATCTGTTTGCAGGTTCCCTTTTATAAAAAGATTTTCCATGCTTTTTCCTTTTTTCTTTTTCCTTTTTCCTTCTTCCTTCTCCTTCTCCTTCTCCTTCTCCTTCTCCTTCTCCTTCTCCTTCTCCTTCTCCTTCTCCTTCTCCTTCTCCTTCTCCTCTCCTCCTCCTCCCCCTCCTCATTCCCCAAGCTCTCTGGTGTCTCTACCAGGGCAATATTCATTTGTCACTTTGGCCAGGAATGAGTCAGGGAGTCTAAACGAGGTGCGTGGCCTCTCTCTTGGTGCTGATCAGGGCCAGACACCCCCAGATATGATTCACCACTTCCAAATATCAGCTGCAGGAGCCACCATTTGCATGTACTCACCCTTTTGTGAGGACATCTCATCTCCTCAGCTTGATGGGGAGGGAAAACCGAGCTGCCAAATAGAAGCAGGCTCCTGTGTTTTCCTCACACTTTCGAAGTGTGAAGGGAAAAGAGAAAGATCCCTTCCCTCGTTGTTGGCACACAAAATTGAGGTGGTTTGAGGCAGCAGAGTGACTCTGGGCACTACCAAAGCTTCCTCCCTCTGAATCACTGTGTCAGCCCCACATGAAAGACATCAGCTCATGTCAGTTTGGATTTCTTGCAGAGGAGGGGTCACTGCTGGCTTTTCTCTTTGTCACAGTCACGAAATGATGGCACCGAGGTGGTTTGATGTGCAGTGACAGCGCTGAGAATAGAGGCAGCCCCAGCTTTTGTGGAGTTATTCTCCTGTAAGCTCCTGCCACGGGGCATTTCATCCCCAGGCACGGCACAAAACAAAACCTGAACTGAAAAAGGAATTGTGAGTGTCACAACCCCGTTTCTGCAGAACTCTGCAGGGCTCTGGAGCCTCAGAGGGCATAGAGCTCCTCCACTGGATAAAAAGTGGGCTGGAGAGAAACTGCAGAAAGATGTGGGGGCTCAAATGTGGTTTTAACCCATTGGAAATTGCTGCAGCAGGGATTTTCTGGAGGAGCAGCAGCTCCCAGATTCTTTCAGCCCTGAGGTTTCTCTTGGCCAGTGAGGCTGCAGCAGCAGGGAGGGAATGTCACCTTGAGTGACCTTACACTCAAATAACTGGCCAAGGTTGGTGTTGGGGCTGTGCTGGAGCCAGGGGTGATGGGACAGAGAAACAGAGTCCCCATGCAGGAGCTGGAGTTTAGAAATGCCCACTTTAACCTGCCACCTCATTGAATTTTAAGCAAATAGGACTGATTTGAAGATTTAAATTTCACCTGCAAGCAAGGAAATCTGCTCACATGCACTGGCCTGGGATGGATCAGGAATAAAAGCTGGCTGTGAGGGCACAGCATGCTCTGAAAACCATCAGGAACAGCATTTTGCCAAGGAGTCAATGTCAGAATTTTCCACCATCATCCTGCCCTTCCATCCAGACAGAGCAGAACCAAGGTAAAGCATTAATCAGATGTTAGGGGGCTCCAGGGAGGACTGAGGTGCCCCCATCCTAAATTTTTGGCTTTGCTCGTTATTCCTGAAGGAGGAAGCTCTTCAAAACGCAAGTGGAAATAAAGAGGGGTATTCTTGGGTTGAAAGAAATTGCTATAAGATATAGAGGAGGAAAAAAAAAAATCTTTCAGACAAGCTTAAATACCAAAACGACAGCAGCCGCCGGTCCCACGAAGGCATAGAGGAGTCCTCCCTCCAATGACAGCCAGCAGCTGGAAAATGAAGAGAGAACACAAAGTCACCCAGTGGCAAATGTCCCCAACAGGCATATGTTGGCTTCTTCCCTTTGCCTGCAGAGTTCAGCTGGGAGGTGACATCCCACGGCAAAAAAACAATAAAAAGAAATAAAAATAAAAAATCTCAAGCTTTCAGTCAAACAAGTTTTGCTTCCCATTTCTCCTGAACTTGCATAAAGGCTCCTCTGCCTGGGGACCTGCCCACAGGATGACATTTGACAGGGGAATTCATGCAAAATTAAGGAGAGTGCTCTGTTTCAGACCAGGTCCTGGAAGCAGCTGCAGCATTTTGCTGGCAAGATGATGCTCTTGTCCTACTTAGGTGGGAGAAAAAGTGGAAAGAGTGGAAATTTTCCTCTGCTCATTTGCTCACCCTTGAGTCTTCCAGGGGTGCAGGATATTTTCTCCCTCTCTCTGAAATTGTCTCCATGGGGAAATTTAACAGCAGAGCAGCAAGGTGGGAATTCACAGCATTCCCTGAGTGGAATTTCTTATGGAATGAGCTGAATGTGAGGTGTGTGGTGCCTCTCCTGGAAACCAGCTTGTTCCTTCTCCCTCATACCACATACCCTGAGAGGACATCTCCCTTTTGCACTGACCAGGAGTGGAATTCAGGCTCCTGAACTGCCTGGTGCCTTCTCAAACTGAGGGACATCTCGTTTGAGAGCTCTTGGCTGAGGCTCTGGAAGTGTCCAAGGTTGGATGGGGTTTGGAGCAACCTGGGGTAGTGGGAGGTGTCCCTGCCATGGCAGGGGGTGGAATGGAATGATCCTGCATGATCCTTCCAACCCAAACCATTCTCTGAGTTCTTGTTTTTTCAGGTTTGACTGTGAAGCCAGGAAGAAAATGCTTTTTCCCCTGTGAGTGCCTGAGCCCTGCCAAAGGATGAGCAGAGCACTTGTGAAATCTCCATCCTTGGGGACATGCAGAAGCCACCTGGGCACAGCCACCTCCAGGTGACCCTGCTGGAGCAGGTGGTTGGACCAAAAAAACCTGAGGCTCTGTGACAGCCATGAACATCCACAGCAGCACTGGAGCTGAAATTCCCATTTTTTAAAAGGGGAATCCAGCAATTCAGGGCATGGACACACAAATGAAGTGCCCCAGGGCAGGAGAGGATGGAATTTACGCTGTGTCAGCAGCCCCTGGGAAAGTTTGCACGCTTTGACAGGGCAGAACCCTGGAGAAAATGTGGGATGGAGTAATCCTGTTCCAGCAGGAAACAACCGTGCACTCAGCACAGGAGAAGAGCAGGAAAGCACAATGGAGAGGGAACTTTCTCCAAGCTCTTAACTCAGCTCACCCTGCAGTAATTCACTTGCCCTGCCCTCAGCAAGATGCTTTCATCCTGCATCAGGAGCAAACTCATGCTCCCAGGGAAAAAAAAAAAATCTTCCTGGAAGCATTTCAGCTTTGTTGATCAGCCTCATATTTCTTTAATTAAATCTCTGTTACAAAAAATGCTATATTTTTTCTTTTTCACCCCAAACAAGGAATGTCTCTGAAAAGGCACCCCAAAGAAATGGAAGTATTTCAAACTGAGAATGTCTGAATCTTGTTTATGTCTAAATTAAACCTGTAATGTGCTAATTTAATCAATTCTGATTTCTTCCTGATAGCAAGTTGCTCTGTCACAAGTTGTCTGAGCAGCTGTAATAACAAAATGAATAATCAGCTGAGGAGGGAGGGAGTGAAAATGAAGCTTTGGAGCTCTGAAATGCAAGAGGAGGCTCCCAAATTCCAGTTCTTGTCCAAACCTTTTAATCCAACGCTTTATCCTGATTTTTGAGATGTTTTTTCTCAGTGTCTCTTCCAACTGGTGGCTCAGATGAAGCAACCTGACAGAGCTGCACTGCAATTATTGTGCTGAGGATTTGGTGCAGAGAGGGTTCTGATCCCTGCAGGGTCCCTGGCAGCCCCTGCTCCCTCGGGAATTACAGGAATTGCGAAGGTGAGATCACACATCACCAAGCACTGATCCCTCCTGACTGCCTGACCCCCCGCCACAGCACTTCATCCAAGCATTTCTGAGGCTGTCAGAGGTGCCAGCAAGGGAACGGAGAGGGGGAAGGGACATCCAAGAGGAAGAACTGAGAGCAAACCCCAGCCTAGTGGAGATGCCTTCAGCCTCCTCCCTCTGAGGCACAGAAATATTTGCATTTTGCTAAGAGGTTCTCTTGTACTTTCTAAAGGATCTCTTCAGTGATTTTTTAAAAATAAAATTATCACTGGAAGGGAGGAAGTGAATGGTTTAACAATTCCTAAGCAGAATTTCCTCGACTGACAGCAGCTCTTGTGTTCAGCACAAAAAAACCTTTTTACAAACTGATCTTTTTGTGAGTCTGTTGTGGCACAGATGGCAGGTGGTGGCTTTTGTGCTGGTCCTGGGAAGGGCTGGCTTCCACTGAGCCCTTGTTCACGCTGCCAGCAACAGCTCTCACCTCAACCTGTGTGAAATTAGGCAGCACCAACAAAACATTTTGTATAATGGATATCAGGAAATTAGGGATGGCCTGATTTATAGCAGTGTTTATCCAGAGATTAACCCAGAAGCTGCTGAGATACCTGTGGGTCACAAAAGCCCTGATGCAGCGACACTCCAGGACCCCCAGAAATTTGCTGTGTGCAGGCTCTGCTCTCAGAAAACTTCTGATGGGCTCTCTTGTGGGGAAGGATGTGAGCTCCCAGCGCCAGTGGCACAACCTCAATTATTCACTTCAAGCTTCAGGAGGTTGTTTGTGAAGCTGTAGAGGTCCAGAGGCAGTCCCTGGAGCAGCAGCTAAAAGCAGAGTTATTATTCAGGCACTCAGCCTAATCTAGGGAGGTGATCAGTGGCAGGTCCTTTAGACCTCTGGTGTCCCTCAGACTTTCTTTGAGACTGGAAGTGCAGCCTCTACCCTGCCCCAGCACGCTCCAAATAACAGAAAAATCCCCTTTCAAATGCAGTTCAGACAGGAGAAAGGAAAAATCCCCTTGTTGGAGTGTCCTGAGCAATAAAGTTTGAGTGGATGGCTGCTGGGAATCACCATGACAGAACAGCAAAGACAAACCCCACATCCTGGAGCACATACTCAATTTTTAATCTGAACCTCTCTCTCCCTCCCCAGCTTAAGACTCAGGGCAGTCTGGCCAGCTAAATGGTAAATATTAAACATACTATAAGCTGCCTAAACCTACCACTGGCTCTGATCTCTCTGCATTACAGCTTGGAGACACAGCCCAGGCTTTGATGGGACAATTCTTGGTGGGACAGATCCCCTCCTGCTGCTCAGCTGTGTTTTCCTTGTCAGAGAAAAGCTTCATCCCATGTACAATAAAAAAAAAAAACAAAAAAAAAAACCCAAAAAACAAAAAAACAAACAAAAAAAAAACCAAATCAAGAACAGGCTGAAATGCTGCTGAGGAAAAAAACAAAACAAACCAGGAACAGGCTGAAATGCTGCTGAGGTCCCAGGCTGAACATCCTGATGGGATTTGTCCCACTGTGGTTGGGCCACCTTTGGTACATCATTAAGATCCAGCTGGACTGGCAGTTCCAGCCTCAAGACACATCACACATTTCACACCCTGCCCCTTCCACCAGCTTTGCCCTGAGAGTCTTTAACATCAAGATTAATTCTGCAATGCCTTCAACACCTGCAGCTGCCCCCAAAATGCCCTGGTGACCTGTTGGTTGGATGTCGGGTTTTTTTAGCACTCTGAGTGGGATGAGAGAAAAAAAACCCTGCTGTTCAGTGTTAAATTCTGTGCTCACCTAAACATCAGAACCCTGCTCTGACTTAATGTCCACCTTCACCACAGGAGCTCATGAACTGCTCTTGGGACCCAGGAATTGTAGGGTTGGGAGAAGCTTTGAAAGGCTCAGTGTGGTTTATGTTTATGTGGGTTTTTAAAAGTCCCTTGTGGTTTATCTTGTCACTCATGTCCCCTCTGTCCCAGGGAGAGATGTGCTGTGATTAAAGCTCTTGCTTCCTTCTGCGAGCTGGAAATATTGAGCCTTGAAAGTCTGAAGTGCCCACTTGAAATGCCCCATGAGTACCCAGTGGAGACAAAACTGGGCTGAAAGGACCTTAAAGACTGCAGGGACACCTTCCACTATCCCAGGGTGCTCCAAGCCCATCCAATCCCTCCTTGGACATTTCCAGGGATGGGGCAGCCACAGCTTCTCTGGGAAATCTGTGCCAGAGCCTCACCACCCTCACAGGGAAAAATTTCTTCCCAATGTCCAAGCTAAAGCTCAAATGTTGGAGTTCAGCTCTGAAATTGCTGCTGTGCAGTGCTGACTTTGCTCTGGAGGAGAGGTAAAATCAAGAGCCTCCCCACCCAGCAATGCAACAGAGCTTTTAAGCTTTCTGAGCAGGAAAACAGGAGTAAGTGTGAATGCATTCCAGTCTTTTGGGGTGCCCTGCCCAGCTGGGCCCACGGTAAAATTTGTTCTGTGTTTTAAAATGCACCAAAGTGTAAATGTAACTCTCCTTACAGAGATGCTCCATCTTATTCAGCATCAAGGCTCGTGAACCCACCACTCAGTGCAAGTGAGCTCTGCTTAACTCTGGCTCTTGGCAAAGCCACTTCCAGCAGGAATTCAGAGAACTGTGGAATGGCTTGGGCTGGAAGAGACCTGAAGGATCATCTTGTCCAATACCCCTGCCATGGGCAGGGACACCTTCCACTGTTCCAGGTTGATCCAAGCTCCATCCAACCTGGCCTTGGACACTTCCAGGGATGGAGCAGCCACAGCTTCTCTGGGCAACCTGTGCCAGGGCCTCCCTACCCTCACAGGGAAGAATTTCTTCCCAATATCCAATCTGAATTTATCCTCCTTCAGCTCAAAGCCATTTCCCTTGTCCTGTCACTACATGCCCTTGGAAAAATCCCTCTCCAGCATTTTTTATGTTGTATAGGTCCTGGAAGGCATCAAAGCCTAGAATTACAGCAGGATGGCAGCGCTGGGGATGTCTGATGGGATCTCTGAGCTTGAGAGAGCTGTTGTTCTTCTCATGACTCTGGTGGGACTCACCAGCTTCTCCCCACATTGGGAAATGTGGGAGGGAGGCAAAAGGAGGGACCACAGAACCATGGAATAGCCCAGAAAAGGACCCACAATGATCGCTGAAACCAAAATGGACTTGCTGGGGTGTGAAAGCTCCGCCACCACAATTTTGGTGACAAACATCCTGACAGAACTGGGGTCTCCTTCCACCCCCTGGCAGCCAGCCCTTGGTGAGTGACGGAGTCTTCAGGGCTGAAAGGACTCAGAGCATTGGCAGCACAAGGAGAGGTGGTGTGACCAGGCAACGCCTGGGAACGCTGAAAAGTCAGCCCAGCCTCTTGGCCACCTCACCCTGTGCCAGCCTGAGAGCAAAGCAGGAGCCCAGAAGGTTTTTTCACTCTCCTGACACCCTCCTGGCTGCAGTCTGCGGGGTGGGAGATGCTGGCACAGTGCTCCAGGGCAGAAAACAGGGAATGCTTTCCTGCACGTTCCTCCCTTCCTCATCCAGGCACTTTTGTGTTGTCAACATTGCCCAAAAAACTCTTACACGTTTCTGACAGAGCCACAAAGGTTGTTTTACCAATTCCCACCAGTCTGTAAACAAAAATGAGAAGCAGGAATATCCAGCACCTCCCTCCCATCTCCTTGAGGCTTGTTCTTTATGAATTGTTCTCATGGACGTGTCTGGAGCAAAGTGCCAGAAGCAGATGACCCACAGAAAATCCAGAGGGAATTAATTTGGGATCTTGGTGATGTTTCTGCAAACCAGGCTGTGTTTTGTGCTCTCCTGAGTCACACAACAACCAGTGGGTCCCTCTCCACCAGAGCACACTGAAGGTGTGTCCAAAGGGTCCTGATGCCAGCCTAAACCTCAGGAATTCTGTCTGTGCACTTGTACTTGAGAAATCCACAATCCTGAGCTCTCTGTCATGCCAGAACTTGGGCTGCAAAGCAAGCAGAAAACGCTGCTGTGCTGCTTTAATTCTCCCCTGCAATTAAAACACAAACCCTGGACCATTTGGCCGTGGGTGTGCAGGATGTGGTGGGAATTGAGGGAGAGCAGGAGGTTCCACATGACATTTCCTCAGTGGGACAACTGCAGCCTCATCTGCTGCTCTGCTGGCCACATCAACAGCTCCAGTCTCAGACATCACCCATGTGGGCTGCAAAGCCCTGCCCAGGAAGGCTCTGGAAAATGATGGGATGCAGTAGGGAAGAGCCTGACTTATTGCTACATAAAATATTATCCTCAAACTGTCACTATACATGAAATTTCCAAGGTTTTTAACAACACAGGGAAGAAATATTTTCTCTTTTTTCTGCTTTTTCATTTAAAGATGTGCTAATGCTCAGCTCTGAGTGAGCCCAGCATTGCTTTAATGCATTTTTTACTTCTTCCATTATTTCTTTTCTGTTTTCCTTCTTCCTTTTATGAGCACATAAAAGCTTCCTAAAGACAAAACCTGTGGAATTTGGAAAACAGGCAAACACAGGCTGCTGTCAAAACCTTGGTTTGCACAAGTCAGGCTCATTCTGCTGCCTAAAACTGAGCTACTTGAAAATGTGGGGCCAATCAAGCACAAAAACAGATTAAAAAAAAAAAAAAGCTGGCTTTAATTTTTAAACATCCTTAACTTTAAATATTCCACACTTTCCCCCTTTAAAAATACATTTAAAAGCTCTAAGTAAAAGGCATTTAGATCAAAGTGATGTCACAAATACAAGAGTTAAACCTAATTAGTCCCTAGGAACTTGTTTTTAAAGGAACACACAATCCAGCTTGGTCAGATGATGGATTGAGGAGGCAGGGATGCAGGAATTGTCCTGCACCTGGAAACTGAGCTCCCAGCCTGCCTCCTGTGACTGGGTTTTGACAAAAAGGATGGAGGATAAAACAAGGGGAAAAAAGGAATTCTTCACTCACTAGTTCACGGTGCCGTATCCCTTGGCTTTAGTAAATCCCACGGAAATGGCAACCACCAAGGCAGGGAGCCCTGTGGAAATTAAACAGGAGGAAATGGTCATTTAATCACATGTGCAGCCCTTCTCCCACTCCACTTTTCCCTTTTTTTTCCCCAGAGTTATTCCAGCATCATCCATTTCAGCCTGGCTCTGTGGCACAGACTGAGCTCAGGACCCTCAAAACTAAAAGCAAGAACTTTAAATACCTCTGTTATTGAAATAAATATCATGAGCTACAATCAGCTCCTGCCCTGCTGTGGTCTCAGCAGTTGTGAGGAGGTCTTTCAGTAGATTCAGATGCATAACACTGATTTATTTTAGTCTTAGGTACTTCATGGTGTCTCTGAAGTTGGACTATTCAGCCACAACCCAACTCCAAGAACACAAAGATTCAGAGCTTTGTTTGCACTCAGTGTAGGATGAGAAAGCCAGGTTCAAATCTGCCCCAAATGAGGCAGAAAAGGAAACTAAAACTGAGTTTCCCTATCCCAAACAGGTCCCCCAAGATCTGTAATGGAGCAGGTTCCTCTGAACAACAATGAGAAAGAGTTTCAGGTCTCTTCCAGGGTCTGTGGAGCTTCAAAGTCCAGCTCCCCGCTTTCCCCAAAGAAATGTCTGGAGATCAGCTCACAACATCGGGTTCTTCAGCTCTGGAGGTCTCCATGTGGCTTTTTATATCCCTCCTCCTTGTGGCAGGAGGAATTAAACAGTCTCAACACTAAAGATGGGAAAATCCCATTAAGAATCAGCAGGATCAGTAGCCAGCTGGGAGCTGCAGAGGTCACAGCAGGTGACTGCAGGGGATCCCAGGAATGTGCAGGCACAGCTTCCAAACACCACTCCCCTGGGAAGGGGGGCCCTCAGCAGCACAAATCATCCCAGGGTTGATTAATGGTGAGGCTCTGCAGCAGCTGGGAGCCACAGGGCCAAGCTGGCTGAAATGTGGAGCATTAGAGGGTTATCCTGCAGGGAAGTGTTTCTCTTCCCATGTGAGATTTCCCAGCAGGTCACGTTCCATCAGTCCAAACCCAACAGGCAGTGGGTTTAAAAAGCACCTATTTTAATATAAATTTCCATTTGTCTTTCCATCTTTCCTTTCCTTTCCTTTCCTTTCCTTTCCTTTCCTTTCCTTTCCTTTCCTTTCCTTTCCTTTCCTTTCCTTTCCTTTCCTTTCCTTTCCTTTCCTTTCCTTTCCCTTTTTCTATTTTTTCCCCTTTTTCCTTTCCCTTTTTCTCATTCCTTTTCCCCTTCCATTTCTCTTATTTTTCCCCCACTGACTCTTGCTCCTCTCCCTGAGCCTCCTTCACACTTCATCTGGACATTCTGCATTCCCGGTGGTGCCATCAATGCAGCATCCCACAGGAGGAGACCACACATTTTCAGGACATTTTCAGGAATACAGCTTGGTGCAAGAGACCCTGGGAAAGAGGAAATTTGGCAAAGACTCTGCCAAAAATAGCAACTTGTTCTTTGCAAAACGCTTCTCTCCGAGGTGGTAATTATGCAGAAATCCAGAGTGGGGCTGTGAACTTGGCAGCTCCAGGCTGAAATTGGCTCACTCCGAGGCTGGGTAAAAGCCTCAGTTTGGGCTGGGAATGGGTCTGGACAAGGAGCAGCTACTACAGGTGGTAGCTGTGTTGCAGCAGTTAAGCCAAAGAGCATCATCATGAGAGGGGCAGCCCTGGTAGAGCTGTGAGCAGGCTGAGCAAAGCTAGATGGGATTAGATTGAAAAAAATCCCCACCAAAAATATCAACATTTTAATCTGATTTTTTTATTATCAAGGTATTTATTCCTAACTGGCCTGTTCCATG
>VRYO01001463.1:1078116-1101366 GCA_009812075.1 Sialia sialis
GAAATTACTGTACCTGCTATGCAGTACCAGCAAGGTCTTGGGGGCTTTCTGCACAAAGGGAATTAACACTCACAGTTCCAAGTAAACCCATTCAAAACCTCTTTCCAAGAGTTTTGTACTTCCAGGTCACAGGAGAATCAGGCCATGTGTTAATCATGTTCCACTAGAGAAGATGTTTGCTAATAATTCCCAAGAGCCATTCTTGTTATAAATAGCTGAAGACCCACTCAGAGGCTGAGCTATGGCAGCATTAAAAATCCAGCTGTGGAAACTCTAATAAGGTCATAAAAATCCTGACAAAAAATATTTCTTCTTTACTGGGGCTAAATATGATGACTGAGTTGTTCCCAGGGAACAATTTATCTGTCTGTTCTAAATCAGAGAATATTCTGAATTGAAAGGATTCACAAGGATCAAGTCTAGCTCCTGATCCTGCACAAGATCACCCAAAAAGTCACATCATGAACTCGAGAGCATCGTCCAAGCACGGACAAGAATTATTATTAATAATAATAATAATTACTAATAATAACTTAAAAATTGAAATGCAAAGTTGCACATCCAAGGAGACCAAAGAAATAAAAAATAATCTTCCCTACTGCTGAAATTCTCTGCAGCTTCAATGAGCTACAGCTGAGAGCAGCTGAGAACTTGGCAAAGACGTCTCCAATGACGGCTTAGAGAAATGCAAATGTGCAAAGAGGGGAAAGGGGGGAGAATCAGCCCATGACAAAGTGAATTGTGCTAATTATTTCAGATTATGCTCTTTAAAACATATTTTCGGCTTCATTCCTCTTACAAGTGCCATTAATCCCAGCTCTACAGCTGAAGTCTAGCAGGATGCTAAATATCCAAAATTCCCTTGCTGCCTTAATAGGCAAGAGTGTTCTTCATTTCTTGTCCTAACCTACTCCAAATGGTTATTATGCATCATTTATCAGCAGTGCATCCTAGCTCAGAGCTGACTACATTTTACTAGCAGTGCAAATTATGTTTCTACACATGTAGGGGGATTTATTTTTTTTTTTTTTTTAATCTGTACAGACTACAAATGTGAACGCTGCTCATCCAAAATTCCCTTGGCTAACACACCCATCTGTCCCAGCTTTTACAAATCAGGGGGAAAAAAAAATACAAACAAACCTTTTTATTACCTAGGAAAGCTATTAGTCTGTTACATTTGATATCCCTGATGCTGCTGGAGTCACCAAGGAGGTATAAACACATGCATGAGCACACCCAGGCTCCTGCTCTGCAGGTATTGTGGTTCTGCTCCTGCTAACACGCAAACCCTGGATTTTAATAACACAATTTATTCTCTGTTGTAAGCAAAAGCTTAGGAGGGGAAACTTAAAGGGATGAAGGTGCTACAATGAGGACGGCTCTTGATGTGCCAGAATAAATCACATCAGGGTGCTTGGTAAGCACCAGAAATCTCTTGCCTGGGGTGAATTGTGAGACTTCAGTTGTAAAGTGAGACATTAATAGAGCTCAGCCACACTTCTTTCTTTCCCTTGCCTCCTCACTTCTCAGCAACTTTTTGTGCCACCGCTCCTTACAAACACACTCTTGTTATCACTTTGAGAGACCAGGTTTATGGGTTTGTATTTGTTTTCTACTACAGAATGCATCATTTAAGGCTAATAAATTAAACATACGGCAGAAGCAGAGGGAGAAAAATTAGTTACAAGCATCTGCAGCAGTCTCGCAGTTTATTTGTCTCCGAAAGGCGCTGCTGCCATGGAGACAGGATTTCAGAGTTTGCTCCACTCCAGGTTGTTCTGCAGAATCTTAGAACCATAAAACCATTGAGGCTGAAAAGACCTCAAAGATCATTGAGCCCAACCAGGTCCACCACTAAACCATGGCCCTAAATGCCACTTCTTCATGGGTTTGTGAGTGCTCCCAGGGATGGAGATTCCACCACTTCCCTGGGCATGTTTGGCGTTCCTTTCAGTTATGAGATTTTCCCTAATATCCCATCTGAACCTCCCCTGGTGCAACTGGAGCTGTTTCCTCTTATTTTATTACTTTTATTTAGGAGCATGTGCTCCTCTGGTTGCACTCTCCTGTCAGGGAGCTGTGCAGATCCAGAAGGTCCCTTCTGATCCTTCTTTTCTCCAGGCTGAGCCCCACCAGCTCCCTCAACCACTCCTGGTGCTCCAGACCCTTCCCCAACTCCACTGCCATCTCTGGATATTTTCCAGCACCTCCATGTCTTTCTTGTAGAGAAGAGTCCAAACCTGACCCTACAATTCGAGGTGTGGCCTCAGCACAGAGGGACAATCCCTGCCCTGGTGCTGCTGGCCACAGCTCTGCTGATCCAGGCCAGGATTGCCCTGGCTGGTATCACGTACCAACAGAACACATCCAACATAGAGAGAGACAGACAGAGAAAGAAAAGTAGAAAGCAAGAAACAGACCCAACCCCAGGAGAAACCACCCCTGGAGCACCCTCTGAAACCTGAACTCAACTCCTCTCTTTTCAGGCGCACTGAGCAGGAGGTTCAACTTACAGTAATTTCACAATTATAAACCGCACCTGAATATAAGCCGCACTTCCGGGTAGCTGGGAAGACCACGGGATTTGTCCATATATAAGCCGCACCCGAATATAAGCCGCGGCTTTTTTTTTTTTTTTTTTTTAACTCCGCACGGCACAGGGGGTGGGGCGCTCCGGCCCGGCCCCACACAGCCCGGCTTCCCACAGGCAGGGGCCGGCCCGCAAATTTTCAGCCCCCATTCCTGGCGGTCCCACACTCCCAGCGGCTCCCGGTGGCACAGGGGCTGGCCCGCCCACTTGCCACTCTGCTTGGCCGGCTCTTACTTCCGGGTGGGCGTTTCGCTGGGATTTGTCCATAGATAAGCCACACCTGAATATAAGCCGCACCACTGGGGTAGGCTGGATTCTTCAATGAAAAAGGTGCGGCTTATATTTGTGGAATTACTGTATTTTAAACCATTTCAGCCCTTCTTGGAGCCCTTGCAGGGGTTCCAAGCACACTCCAGAGGAGCACAGCCCTTCCTGCAGCCTGTGCCTTGCGTGCTGCGCAGCCCCGGGTGCTCACCCCATCCGAGACACAAGAAGCGCTTGCGGATGATGCGGTTCCGTAACCGGCCCGTCACGGCCATGTAGGACTGCCAGGCCTCGGTCAGCACCCAGCAGAAAGAGGAGAGGAAGAAGAAGTGCAAGAAAGCCGCCACCAGCGTGCAGATCACCTGGAGAGAGGAGGAAAGGAGTACACGTGAGAGGAGCGGCAGGCGGAGAGAGCGGCAGGGAGCGAGAGGAAGGCGCGGGAGACCAAACCAAGCCAGGCTCTGGAAGGAAAAGTCATGGAAATAATCTTCAAGAGGAGGAAGGCTCCTCCACGAGCTTTGACCTAGCAAAGACCAAAGCTTTAAATTTGAGTACTACATGGAAATCAGCTGCTCTTAAGGATGAGCTTTAGGGTAAGGTCATGGTTAACAATTCAGGAGAATTGTGGAATTATAGAATTGAGTGGGGAGGGACCTTAAAGATCATTTAATTACAACCCCCCCCCCCAGAACAGACAGGGATACCTTCCACTAGGAGTCTGAGCACACAATCCATCCTAGTGCTTTCCTGGCTTCAGCAGGATATATTTAATTTCCCAAACATCCAAACTATTGCCGTGATCCCTTCAAGGCAGGGGGCATGGAGTAGTTAGTTAACAGCGCACTAATCCCAGCTCAAAAGGTTTGCAAAGCACCACGTCCCTGGCAGCTCAGGCATGGAAATGAAATCTGAGGAAGGCAATTTGGATGGTGCCCCTGCCAAAAAATCCAGGGCTGAGTGAAAGAGTTAAGCTGTGAGAGCTGGGTGAAATCACGGCTGCCAGGCGCTGGGAAAGGACTGCAAACATGAGGGCACAGTTGTCCAAGAGCACATAACTACCAGCAGACAGGAGAAAAATAAAAAAAGAAAGAAAAACCCCTTAGATTAGAAAGAATTTCATAAGGGTGAGCTCTACAACGTGGTGGGGAAATCTCACAAGAGAAACGCAGGCAGCTTAAGCCATTTAAAATTAAACTGGGGAAAGAACTGGCAAATGCATTATGAAGAACAATCCCGGAGTGCCAGGGAGATGGACTGGAAAGCTGACAAGCTCGTCTTTGTTTTAACTCAGCAAGGCCAAATCTTTCACTGGTGCAAATTGGTGCCGCTCTGTTTCACTCAGCCAGCCTCCTCCCCATCTGTGAGCTGAAAACTGTGAATCAATGTACTCAAGAAGAAAGTGATGGGAAGAAACTCCAGTGGCTCCCAAGGAGAAGGCAGAGCAAATAGATTTAAAAAGTGACTCTTGATGAAAAAAAAAAAGAAATGAAAAGGCTTCAGGCATTTGGGAAGGGGGAGTTTTATAATCAAGAATTTCTTTGCTTTGAGTTATATGGGGAAACATGGACTTGGCTTTACGGTCAATGAACCTTTCTCTTTTGTCTCTTTTTTCAACCAGCAGCATCTTTCAAGCCAGAGCTCTCATGCACAGAGTGGCTTTTAGCACGATTTTATCGGCTTGCTCTCGATTCATCCCCTGGCACCACCCAACGTTATCAGAGGCTGTGAACAAAGAAAGACCGTGTGTTCTCTAAGATAGGAACTGTCTTTTTTGTTCCAGATTTGCATTTGACACCAAATCCCTCCGTATTATGCTTAAAAGTGGGTTTGAGATGACAGTTCAGCACAAATAACACAGCTCAATATGATTATGTCCAGTAGTTTTCACATTTTACAAGAATCCTAAAAAAAAGGTGGCTCCTGTTCATCTGCTTACGAACCCTATATGAAACAGCTACAAACAGAGGAATTCTGGAATGGATTTTAACAGATTGTTATTTTAGAACCCTCTTCTTTTTTGACTGATATCGAGTACAACACTATTCACATTGTCCTTTTAATTTTGTTTCAAACCAGCAGAGATCTTCCTTGTAAAGGGGAGACAAAAGCTTTGCTTTACAATTTTACACCACAGAGATACATTTGGGTTTGTTTTTTGTGGGGTTTTTTTTCTCAAATGAGTAGCTTTGATAGGAAGGGAAGAAGAGAGCAAGAGAAACATGCACATCTCAGCTGGACCAGGATGAACTTATCACCTCAAATGAACTTGGCCAACTGATAGGCAAGCAAATATTTGCTTCTGCAACCTCTGCTGCAGGTTTTCCCTTCCTTGTGGGGAAAACCAAACATCCCCACGAAGGGCTAAGCACAGGGAAATGATGTCCCAAGATCCAGCAGAGCTTGTCAGTCTGTCAAAGCCATTAGCTCTTGTTTTCCTTTAAGAGGAGAAATCTGCTCCCTTCCAGCACAAGCCTCGGAGACACGGCCACTTCCTGCAGCATCCCTTTCCTTTGCATCCCTGGATTGCTGACTGTAATTTTTTTAGCCTTTTCCCATGCCTTTCATCTTCAGAAAGCTTAGCAAATCCAGGCGTGGAATCTCGCCTTTGAGGTTACACGGATGGAAATCCAGGGAGAATTTGACATTTCCAGGGAAGAACAGAAATCTCCTGGAGAATTTTTACAAATCAATCACCAAAATTTTAAGGCGCTCTATTATCAATAATTGAATGCGAATAAAATCTTAAATTTACACTCCTTCATCTCTGCTCTGTATAGTTTTCTTTCTCTCTTGCCTGCCAGAGACTGTTTACTAGATGGCTGAGAGGAAATCCAAGAATAACCTTTCTATTTCTGGGGTTTCATGCATATGGATGTGCAAAGAGCTAATCTGCCTCCTGCCATCGCTGCTGGGAGCTTTGAATCCCCACCAAGAGCTCCCACAGTGAACTCCTGGAATCACGGGACCAAAAACCTCCAGGGAGAACCTGGGTTCATAACTGGGATCTGGTGGGAGTGGGAGAGGAGGAACACATCCTGCTCCTGTCCCGAGGTGAAGAAGAGCCACCAAAGAGGAGATCCAGCCGTGCTTTGTCCTGTTGAGCATCCCTCAGTGTCTCATTCCATGGAAAGAAGCTCCCAGCACACGTTTGGTGGGGCAGAAAACACAATCATGGAAAGGAGGAGCTTGGATCATCCTCTCTCCACCTCTTGCCAATCATGTTGGGAGTGGAAGACAACTCTGCTCTGGGAAAGGAGTTTCTGAAGGGCACCTTGCAGCAGGAGCAGAGTTGGCTGCTTGTTTCCACACTGCTCTACACACAGCTGGAAAGCTTTTCCTAAAACAACCTAACCCCAAGCCAAAGGGCCTTCCACAGAAATGAGTCCCTGATTCGCTAAATCTTTCAGCTTCTCTGAAGGAAACATAAAATCATAGAATGGGCTGAGTTTTGGGAGAGATCTTAAAGATCATCTCATTCCAACCCCCTGCCATGGGCAGAAAGATTTTCTCTTTGCTCAAAGCTCTGTCCAGCCTTGCCTTGAACACTTCCAGTGTTGGGGCATCCAAAATTTCTCAGGCAAACTTTTTTCAGTACCTCAGCACCCTCATGGGGAAGAATTTCTTTGTGATATGCTTCCAACAGTGACACCATGCTCGTGCTGCCAAAGCAGGGGCTCAAAAAACCCAGCTGGTCACTGGTTCCTGTTAACCAATAACTAATTTTTGACTTTTGATTGTGATTTTGGCAGCAGAAAGAGTGGAGGAGGCATGTTGCCTCACGGTTTTTGGCACAACAGAGCTATTATGGTTGGAGCATTTGGCAAGAGGGGAATACTAATGGTGAGGAGTGATTTGCCATGCCAGACATCAACAGGGAACCTGAAAGTGCTCGAGCTGGAAAAGAGTCATGGAAGCAACACATGCCTCTCCAGCTGGGTCTGTGGGAAGAGAGCAACCAGTGCTCATGGCTTGGAAAACCACACTGGGTCTTGCCTGGATTGCTGGAATCACTCTGGGATCTGCTCCCAGTCCCTCGTGGCGCTGCAGTGCTCACGGCACATCTGGCAATGCATCCCCAAAAAACGCTGGGCAGTTTTGTGTTCATTAACATCTGCTAAGTACTTTCAGCTCAGAGTACAAAAACTGCTGGAGAAATAAATGTAAAGCTGAGAGGTTGTTTGTTTGGGGGTTTTTTTAAAGCCTTTTCTCAATCTGTCTTTGTAATTTTTTTTGAAAATAAAATGGTTAAAGCCTTGCAAATCACCATGCTTCTTCACCGTGCCATGTGCCAGCTACTCTAGGCAGATATTCAAAAATATCACATTGGTTTTAATCAAAGCCCTGAGGATGCTGACAAATTATCAAAGAGAGAGCGAGGGAGAAAATTGAAATCTGCCATTTAGCCGTGTCTTTGACATGTCGCTAATTAACAGATGGAGGAAAAATGAGGAAGTGCTGCCTGAACGGATCATTTCAGTGCTAAATCAGGGGGAAAGCAAACAAATAAACAAAGGCCCAGAGGATCCCTCACCTTATTGCGGGTCTGGGTCTGTCCGATCAGGATGAGGGCGTTGGAGGAGATGATGGAGAGGCAGAAGTTGATGAGGATGACGGAGCGCTCCGAGCGGATGTACCTGCAGGGAGAGAAGAGGGGAGGGAGACCCACCCTGTCACAGCCTGCCCTGGGCCACCTCTGACAAGCAGCAATCCAGGCCAGGCTCTACAGAACTGCCAATTTCCTGCAGGTTTTATGTGCTAGCCAGGCAAGAACAAGGGGGGAAGGAAGGGGGGGAAGATGTCTCCATCATCCCCCATCAAATGCTGGAGTTAGGAGCCAACAAACGAGGGGCCAGCCTAGTCTGAGCCCCTCCTAAATCAGTAGAGTGCTGCAAATCTTCTTCAGCTCTGTCTACTTGAAACAGGGGCTTGAAAAGGAGCTTGAAAGAAAACAAACAGGCAACACACGGAAAAGATTCCCAACCAAGAGCCACAGGCATGCTGGCGATGGAAGCAGATTACAAACACATGCACCTTGACAACAAAGTGTGTGTGATTCAGCATTCTCCTTCCTTCAGCCTAACAACCCCTCCTGGGGTGAGAAGCATTGAGAAGCATTTCTGGCTTTTTAATTTATTTTTTTTTTTACTTTTTTAATTTTTTTTTTGTACCACTTCTCCAAACTAGGCCAAATACATAACTGCAGCTGTGGGTTTGGGACACCAGGGACAGCATTCAGGGAACTGTTGCCTTCAGCACCTTGCAGGAGCCAGCTATTTGTCATTTCTGATTTGCAGCACAGCACCAGGCTCGCTGCCGAGGTAAGTGCACCACAATTAATTCAAACCACTGGCTAAGGAGGGGAATTTCTTTGGAGGCACTTTCATGTACCCAATAAAACAAAAAGGGAATGCAGAGATGCAGGTCCTCAAGGATTGACTCAAGATCTGACCACACCAACGTTCACACACGCGAATTATCTCAGAGATGCTGCAAGTGCCCTGCCTGAATGCCAGATGAGTGAAGAGGAGATGCTGATGCTTATATAAATTAGAAACAGATGTATTAATCAACCAGCTCATCCCTGGAGGCTAATGCAGGATTATTTCCTATATTCCAGCACATCAACTATTTATGTTGGGAATTTAATTTCATTAATTAATTTTAGCGAGAGTGAGTTGGTCGTGCCTTGGCTGCAGAGTTTTGAGTTTCTGATGAGGAGGGCAGGACAGGTTTACTGCACATGTGTGCCCTGCCAAGGGTAAATCTGTGCTCTAGACCTAAGGGAGGCTGTAAAACTTGATTTTTCAACTTCCCCTTGAGCTCTACCTTCAGACAGACACGAATGGTGAAGATGTGTTTTCCTGGATTAAAAAAAAATTTAAAAATAAAAATAAAAAGAAGCAAAGGTAGCTTGAGCTCCTATATTCCTGTCTGGTTTATGGCAAGTTCTTCCTGAAATTCTCCCAGCCCCAGAACAGGCTGCAAAATGCAGGATCCCAGCTCAGCACAAAACAGGCTGCAAAATGAGCTTCTGGTTCCTTCCATAGCCAAGCTGAGCCCAAATTTCCTGATTTCAATGCTGGGCTTCACCTGAACCCTGCTCCATTTGTGACTGGAGGGTACTGAGACCTCAATCCTTTTATGCTTTGATTGTGTGAAACCTCAAGTTTCCAGTCAGTAGTTTCTATGGGGTAAAAGAAGATTTGGGCTCTGTCCTGGTGGGTAGGAGATGTAATAAATCTGTTTAGCAACACTGTGATCCCACTGCCATCAGCATGAACTTCTCAAGTCACCACTGGTCAGAAAAAGCTAAGAAATGAGTTAAACATAAATCTGTATTTTAATGTAAGGGGAGATAATCCAGCTGTCTTAAGACTTTTTCCCCCTTAAGCCTCCTTAAACCAACTCTCCTTTTTTCCTTGCTTCTCTTCACACCCTGAGAATTTATCTTGTTCTCCAGATCCCTGAACCTCCAAAGAACAAGATGTGGATTGGCAACGAACAGAATCAGAATAATTTAGGTTGGGGGAAAAAAACAACCTCTCAAGTTCCCAATCCAATGCTATGCCCAAAAAAAAGACTGATTTCCAAGTCAGATCAGGTTTCTCAGGGTCTCGTCTGATTGAGATTTGAAAATCACCAGGAACAGAAACGCTACCACTTCTCTTGGCTGACTTATTACAGCACTAAACTGCTTAACTTAACTGCTCTTGTGGTGAAGGATTATTTTGCTTTATATCCAGCTGGGTCTTTTCCTGCTGCAGCTGGTGCCTCTAGACCTTTCCCTGCCTACCTCTGCAAGTTGTTTGGCTTCTCCGTGACTGCTCTTTAACAGCCTCCTCTTCTCCAGGTTTGCTCCCTTTGCCTCCTTTGACATTCTCCTGCACCCACTGGACTTGCTGCAATGCAATCTCTGGAACTGGGAGGGGATCCAACACTGGGCACCTTTTCCAGGTGTGGCCTCAGGAGTGTCAAACACTGTCCAGGTTCTTAAAGAAGACATTAAACCATGTTGGCCACTCTGCCAACCCTGGCCAGTGGTGACCAGCTCTTGATTAGGCCTCAAACCTTTCATCATCACCCTCAAATCCTGCAGGAATTCCATCCAGGTACAAAGCCAGCAATCCAGTGCATAATTCCATGATCTGGACACAAAAATGCTTTTGAACGCTGTGTTAATAATAATGGCCTTGGTCATGTCAAAATCCACACCAGGTGCTTCTCCCCACTGTCCATGTAAGCAGCCATCCCATCCCAAAAGGAGAAACAGGTCAGCCAGGCACGACCTGTCCTCCAGAAACCCTCACTGTTCTATTCCCAATTCCTTCCTTGCCCATCATTTTGCCTGGAAATAACCTTTTAGAGCTACTTGCTCTTTAATCATCCCAGGGGCCGTGCAGGTTGACCAGTCAGTTGTTCCCTGGATCCTCCTCCTTGCCCTTTTTTAAGCTGGGTGTAACTTTTGCCTCATTCCAGCCTCCAGGATGCTGCCCAGGTGTAGAGAGTGGCTCCACAGTCACACCAAACATCTCCCTCAATGCTTCTCATGGAGCTGCAAACATCCAGGCAACTTAAAATAGTCCCTGTCTCTCTTTGGGGAGCATTTTCTTCCCTGGATGCTGCCTCTCTGGAGGAATTTGGGTGCTTGGGAGCCAACCTTGCCAGCAGAACATTGCAAAAAGGCACTAGGTACCTTCACCTTTTCAACTTCCTTATCCATGAGGCTGCTTGTCCCATTCAACACCTTTCCTGGGAAATCCTCTGGTGCTGACATACCTCCAGAACCCACTCTTGATGCCTTCCACATCCCTGACCAGTTTCAAACACAGCTCACTCTGACCATTCTAATTCAATCCTGCATTCCTGGGCAATTCTTCCAGACTCCTCCTTGGTAGCCTGACCTGGATTCCAAACATTTCCTTGTTAAGTTTCTGCTCAGTCAGAATGCTAAGAAGACCTCCTGCCATGCTTGCTTTTTTCCCTTCCATTTCCTCTTCTCCAGCACAGGATGCTCCACAGAAAGAAATCACCATTCCTCTCCAGACCCTCTGGCCAAAGTCAAGGGGGAAAAAACATAGAACTTGAAGGGTTTTGCCCAAAAACACAACTGCAGCGAAGACAGAGCTACTGCAGGGTGCTGCTTTGCTACCTCTCCACTGACACAGGGATATTGTCTATTTATCAAAATATGCTGTACTCAGCCACAAAACTGGGGAAAAATCACTGCTAATTTAGGGGAACTTCTGCTCCAGGCTGTGTCCTACAATCATAGAATATCCTGAGTTGCAAGGGACCCACAAGAATCAGCAAGTCCAACTCCTGGCCTTGCTCAGGACACCCCAACAATTCCATCCTGTGCCTGAGGGTGTTGTCCAAACACTCCTGGAGCTCTGGCATATTTGGTGCTGTGACCATTCCCAGGGGAGCCCGTTGCAGTGCTAGACCACTCTCTGAATTAAGAAATATTTCCTGATAGCCAACCTAAACCCCCAGACACCGCTCCAGCCATTCCCTCAGGTGTCACCAGCGAGGATCCCCACACGCTGCAGGAAGCCCTGCACCAGCTGGGAGGGACGGAAAAGGTGGGAAAAGCCTGCAGTCTGTTTCTCTGCCCCCATTAGATCCTCTCCTCTCCACAAACACTGAGTCACTGCTGCTTTCTCACCGTGCCACACACATCCCTCTTCACACAGCCACTTACTCAGCCCTGCCACCTCCCACCAGGGCCAGGAGTGCCTCAGCATCCCCAGCTCGGGCACAGCTCCTGGCTTTAAAGCCAGTGCTAACAGCCCCTCAGAGCTCATCACAGCCTCTCAATCGATCCTGGGGAGTGAGGAAAGCTGGGGCCAGGCACAGAGCTCTGCCCTGCCCCACATGCTGATGGGCTGGTGGATGAGCTGCTCGATAGCAGGGATCGATCCCGTGCTATGGAAAGGTCACTGACTCCAGAGGCTGTTGAGCACAATGAGTTCAAGGATGGAAAACGCATCTGAAACGCCAGTGTGTCAAGGAGCTGCTGGTAGAGAGCTGTCATTTCACCTGTTCTGACCCCAGTGGTTGGGTTTTTCCCTCCAGTTTTCAATTTTTTTTCTCACAATTCCCCCTCTTTTTCCACAGGGGTGGTGGAGCACGTGGCCCACACACAGATTGTGCCTCCAGCTGTGACCCAGGACAGCCAGTGCCCAGATGGAACAAGGTCACCTCACTTCTGTGGCCCACTGTGTCACTGACCCCTCTTGTCGAGCCTGCTAATAAGACCAGAGATGCACCATCTGCAGCAGGGATTTTTGCAGCCATCTGTCTGCTGGGAACTGGAGTGGGGCCACCAACAGCCGTTGAACAGAGAAACAACTTCCAGTTTCCAACGGGGCCGTGCCAAGTTGGCCGTGCCTGAAGTGATCACTTGCCTCCAAAAGCTTGTGCCATTCATGCCAGGGCTGAGTAGGTGCCACCAAGGAGCAGCCTTTATTTGGGGGTTTTCAATGGGCAGTGGAGGGTAAATTCATTTCCTCCCTGATACGCAGCCCGAAGCTGGGATCACCTCCCTGTCACTCTGCCCTCTTTTCTTCACCCTGTTCCTCTCCCTCTTTCTCACCCTCCCTTCCTTTCTGCTTCCCATATATACAAACAAACCCTAGCTGGGCAAAATTCTGGGAAAGCTTCCAGATTGTCAGCCTCAGCGAGCTTATTCATCAGGAGTGTTTCATACTCAAGCTGGGTCTATGGATGCATGCTCCAGATGCCTTTGTCCAGAGTTCTGAATGGGAAATTTTCCGGCCAAAGCTCCCCCAAAACAGCTGAGCTCTGGTGAGTGCTCTCCACACAAGATCAGGCAGCCAGGACAGGAGGAGTTTCTCTCCAGCACGGTGGAAAAGAACTGCTTTGATGCTGCTCCTGCTTTTTAGAGACAATAATACTGCTGATTCCATTTCTAAGCGCTCCTCCAGCTGCTGTCTATCAGAATATACAACATTTGGGGCAAAACAAAGTGGGAGCCAGGAGATAATGTTGAATACAAAGTTCCCGAGACCATTAATAGGAAAGCACATTCATGTCCAGCAGCTATGCCTAAAATAAAAAGGACACACAGAGCGCTCAGGGCTCAGCCACGGGAATGCTGTGAAGTTTGGAAAACATGAAAACATGATCTACAGAGAAGAAATGGAACAAACTCAGCGCACCAAAGAGAAATTCTAGAGATCACCCCATCATGCTTTACAGATATTTACACAGAGAGACTCAGGATAGAGAGCCCTTTAATCAAGATATAGCTGGTCTCAGGATCACTTGGAAATGCATGTCCATCCTTGGCTAGCTCAGAAATACCCATTCAAGCCTCCCATAAACGTGTCCTCCCATTCCTGCTGATCGTTTTGGGCATAGGCATAAGGCAAAGAGTGGAATGAGAAATTAAACAGAACACATTTGAAACAGGTCAGGCAATTTATGTCCTCAGTGACAGCAAATATTGGAGGGGTAGAGGGGAGCACAGTCCTGGAAAAAAATAGATGATGTTATTCCAAATGGCTCTGGCATGCTCCAAACTGATTCAGCCTCATGTCTGAGCTTGGGTTTCAGATCCTGACCCTGTTTCTGACAGGAAAGAGAGGGTGAGGCTCGAACTCTTGCTCTTTAATCTTCTAGCCTAACTTTCCACTTGATCCTGACACCAGTGGCCCCAGTAAGTCACCTACCGGCGCTGCTCAGTGCCGCCCAGCCTGAGGAAAAGCAGGAGAGGACAAGGACTTGAGCACATCCAATGATACCCCAGGCACGGAAAAACCTGAGTTCTAGATAAACGTTATCATGATCAGTCTTCAGCTGCCAAAATTAACCAGCCACTACGCACTGTCACAGTATCAACAAAAAATAAAGATGCATTTTTTGCTCAGATTTTACTCTCTTGTTTCTTTCCTCTTTCAAAAGCATGGAAAAAGTTATCTCAGTTATCTCTAAATGGAATTTACTCTTTCCTTCCTACCAAGAAGAACTGCACAAATTAAGAGCCTCACACTGATCCCTTTTCCCAAAAGGATCACCAATAATACCCAACTGCATTCCCTGCTGCCACTCCGTTTGGATTTCACAGAGATTCACCTGGTTCTGATTTGTCTTTGCTTGGCATGGAGCCATGAAGGTCTCAGCGTGTTTGCCATGGATTTAGGAGAGACATGGATATCGTAGGATAAACTTGTTCAAGTCAATACAGGGAGAAAATCCCTTGCACACCTCGGGTCCTCCAGCTTAGAGTCACCAGAATGTATCAAACAGGGGCATGGGCCAATTGTTCATCACAGCTTTGCTTCCAAACCCCTTCAGCCTCCACGTTTTTAGGTTCCACCTGACCTGTGTACAGGAGCTGTCAGCAATGGGAGGTACTGAGTGGTCCCATATGCATCTGAAGCTGAAGGCAAAACGGAGCTAAAAGGTTGGGGGGTTATTTAGATGATTTAAGGTTTAACATCCTTAAGCTCCTGGAAAGTTCTGTCAGTTCTTCAAGGCCAGATGTTTTCATGGCGGGCCGCAGAGGTCTGGATGTTCCCAAAGAATTACCTTGCAGCAGCATCTGCCTGCCAAAAGGCTGTGTGTGTGTCCACCTCGCCTCTGACAAGGCTTCCTGGGGTACACAAAGGCATTGAAGCCAGCACGAGGCTTTTGGAAATGGAACAATGTCCCTACATGAGGGCATGGCACTAATTTCGCTCTGCTAATTTCTCTGGCACTGAAAGGAGAGAATAATGCCAGCTAAGCCACCAGGATGACTTTCTGCAGGGCCCACTCGTTCCCAAACAGTTCCTCCTCAAGCACCAGACACCCAAAACCACAGAGCAAACATTCCAAGGTCCGTGTAGGTCAAAAAAAAAGTTACTTTCCCCAAAAAGAAGAGAAGAGAATGAAAGCCATACCTCCAAACAGAGACATAAATGATAATCAACAGCAAAAGTGTCAGCGAGGATACTCCACAGCCTACAATTAACGTGACAGAAGGGACCAGCACCTTTTCCATGTTCTGAAAGAGAGAAAGTGAGACATTACAAAATAAGCTCAGCCAGTTCTACCACCAAAATTTCATGGCAAGAACTTTCCTGTTTGTTGGTGTGTCCATTCAGCTGACCTTCACATCACACTGTGCATACAAATAAACAGGGAAGGAGACCAGGATCTGTTTCTGCTTTACCCAGTCCTTATTTTATTTATTTATTTTTTTGGACCTGATTCTGCTCACACAAACCAATGTCAAGCCTGAGTAATAATTCTGATATCCATGGAAGGCAAGCATGTGAAAGGTATGGGTTAAGAGAGGAGGATCAGGCCCCTCATATCCAGTGTGAATCTGGGGAGATAATTAATGAAGCAATAACAGAACAATTACAAATGAGCTCTTCTGGGACGGCGGTGATAAAGGGTGGAGGATGAAAAGAAGGTGAAAATTTTCCACCAACCACAAACATTCATCTGGAAAAGAATGAAATGAAGCAAGGGAAATAAAAACAAGATGTGTATCCTCCCCAGGGACCCACCATCCATCAATTCACTGCTCTTACACCACTACACAAGGCATTTTTTCACACAAGGGGATCACACAGGCTGGAAAGCTTGGTGTGGAATAGTTCTTTTTTCCTGACTGAATACAAAAGAACATCAGCTCTTGCAACACCAAGAGCAAACACAGACTGTAACCTTTCTGATGGAGTTCTCTGCATCCTGTGGCTCTAACTACCCAACATCTGCCAGGCTGATATCACTGAACTTGCCCTGTCCTCAGCAAGGAGCTCAATCCCACTTGGGTTTCTCTGCTGCAGGCTTTTTTCTCTTCTGCTGGCACGTTTCTTATTTCCACATCAGTGATCTCTGCTGGCAGGAAGGCAGAGAGAGGCAGAGAACAGACACCCAAGAACCTTTTATTTAGGGTGATTACAGTAATTTCACGATTATAAGCCGCACCTTTTTCATTGAAGAATCCAGCCTACCCCAGTAGTGCGGCTTATATTCAGGTGCGGCTTATCTATGGACAAATCCCAGCGAAATGCCAACCTGGAAGTGAGAGCCGGCCGGGAGCGTGCCTGGGGCTGCTTTGCTGGTCTATGAAAACTGTTTGCAACTTGAGCACCTGACACCAAACCAAGCTGGCAGTGATTGTGTTACTAATTTGTTACTTTGTTACATGGTTTTTAAAAAAAAAAAAAAAAGTGCAGCTTATAATCAGGTGCTGCTTATAATCGTGAAATTACTGTACACCTTTTGTAGGGGAGAGCGAGCCCAGTCACTGGATTGGCACAGCACCAGCACCTCATACTCCACTCATGGAGATGAGATGGTTCCTGACACAGCGGGGGCTGAGCACAGGAGATTCAAAAAGAAAAAAAGAAAAGTAAATTATGCATGAATTTGGGAATGAAACAGGCAGTCCTTTTTTTTGTTGGCAGGCATGAGGCTGCTCAGCCTGAACCCCCAGTCAGAGGGATGCCATGGAGCTGAGGCTACAGCACCTCTGCTCTAGGCTACTGAGCTTCTGCAAAGCAAAACTCATCAGGCAGGGCTCAGAGCTGGGTTTAAACGGAGCCTGGCCAGCTCAGCACACGGCCAGAGCAAACCTGTGCCCCATGGTCACTACAGGGTTAACTCCACAAAAAGAGATGAACATCACAGAGCTCAGAGCGGAATGGTCCCTGAGTTTCTGAGGGCTTGGGAACATCCTCCTTATTTGCTCATTCTGAACAAGGGCACCTCTCACAGCTGGGGGGAGGAACAAAATTTTCACTGTGCCATTGCAAGGAACCCCACAGCAGCTGTCGGGAAGGATGGAACAAGAACTTCCAAAATTCAGTGACATATTGTAGAAGCCAAGAAAATACAGGTATTAATGTGAGTATCACAAACACAGATTGCTGTGGAGCCAACCAAGGATTGCTGGTAATTACACACTGTGAGCAAGAACAAGATGTGGCTGGAGAAGGGGCCATGTGAGAACCCTGAAGCCCAATTTTGAAATTTCTGTGGCTTCTGACACTGACCCTCCAGGAAGCACTGCTTTTTAACTTAGGACCTTAAAAAGGGCTTCCAAATTGGAGTAGTGAGGTTAGAATCACTAGTGTACAGTTAGAATAGAGGTGTGTAACTTTATATGGGGAAAGGTTTTAAATTTGAGGTTTTAAAATACAGCAATAAGTATGAAATTATGCTTTCTTAAGCATTGTCTCTTTCTCCCTTTTTGTTCCTTCTTCATAATTTCAACTAGAAAATTTTTAATTAAAAAAAAAGTACTGCAGTGCAGATCACAAGTGTTTAGTTATTAAGTCAAAAGTATAAATAATATAAATATTATGTCTTTATTAAATGGTTAAACTTTAAAAAAACCTTTAACTAAATTCACCTCTATTTTCTCACTTTCAGCTTAATAGCTAAAAATACTAAAAAAACTCTCTATTTAATAAACAACCAAGTTGAAACAAAAAAATCCATCACTCAAACATTCAATCCTAATTCCGAGTAAAAAAACAAACCAAAATAACCAAGCAACTAACCCTTTTCAGAGCCATGAACAGGTAGGACAACACTTTTTTGGGGGAAAAAAAAAAAAAAAAATCCTTGTTCTAGTGCCCGGAGATCAGCACAACTCAGCACAGCAGAGGCACAGCAATAAGGTTGAGAATTGGGCAGGGACTATGGGGTGGATCAAGACCACCCAAGATCCCTGAAGGCTCCAACCCATTTCCAGAAAGGTCTGGAAGAACAGGCTGTGCATGACAACTGATTTGCATGGAAAGAGAGAGACTTCTCTCCAAAAGAGAGAAAATTTCTCTATAAAAAGGACATCACAGCAGCTGGAGCCAGCACTGGTGATTTCTCTTTCCCCCTTTCCTTGTTTCCCCTTTGTTTCTCTCTCTCCCTCTTTAATCCATCTCCTTTTTCCCCTCCACTCTACCCCTTTATCCAAAACCCACCTCTGCCTGCACCAGACCAGGGACTAACAACAATTTCCATCTGTAATTCACTTATTAAACCTGGGACCCCTCTGACTTCTGCCATTCTTCTTGACCAAAAATTTTGGGTGTTTCCTTCCCCTTAAGGGTGGGATGTCACACACAATCTTGAGAACCCAGCTGGCATCAAAAGGAGTACAGGACAGGAAACTGAGCCACACCAATCCCTGCATCTTCCTCTGCTTTGAGAATCCCCAAAATTCTCACCAAAGAGATCTTTCAGCTCACCTGTGGATTCTTTCCCTAAACTTTTACGGAGACTTGGGTCTCTGTGATTTTCAACATCAACTCCTATGACTGTGCTCCCACCCTGAGAATTTACCCCTGCCAAATATTCATGCAGAGCTAGAGGCATTTCTTTGGGGAATCAGGTAAACATAAATTTCAATGAAAACATCAACGCTTTGATTTTGTCTTCCATCAAACAAAATTGAATTTGGACACCATCCAGGCAGGGTGAGTGCTGGTATCACATA
Source organism: Sialia sialis (assembly GCA_009812075.1). NCBI lineage: Eukaryota > Metazoa > Chordata > Aves > Passeriformes > Turdidae > Sialia > Sialia sialis. The sequence goes on from VRYO01001463.1 coordinate 1,096,434, forward strand.
TTTTGCTCCTTTTAAATTGAAATGTGGAATCTCTGATTTAGGTAGGGTGTGGCAGAGATGCATGCAGTGAGTAGGAAGCCAAACCTTTGTTTCTCCCCCCTGCAGAATCCTGGTGGACAACAGCGCTGTCCCAGCACAGAGGTGCATGGCTGTGATCAAACTGTGGATCACGAGATGCTCAGCCATGGATGGCTCCTTGCTCGCTCTCTCCAAGCTCTTTCCCGAGCCTTCCCCTCTCCCTGCTCCCCCTTCATGGCAATCTGAGTTCACATCACACAAGTGGTGGCCTGGGATGAGCATCGATTGTGACATTTGATTTAAGTTGGTCTCATTTCCCTGACTTTTCATGGGTAGCTGGATAAAAGTGGGGGAGGAGCTCCACTAAAGCAAAGGAAGCTCGACATGTAACTCATCCCTGAACCATCACCCAGGGAACTGAATTTGGTTTTTAAGAGATGAGCAGGCTGCATCCCTAAATCCCAACACTGCAACCTCAGCTGCCCTCCTTTCCACATCCTCCCTGAGATCCCTCCACCTCAAAAGACCTCAGCTTCTCTCACAGCCTTCCCCATCCACTGTGCCACATCATCCATAACCCTGTCCCAGGTCCTGCAGCTAATTAAGGATCTTCTCCATGTACTGGAGCATTCCCAGCTCAGACGTTTGCTCCTAGACAAGGCATTGCACAAATGATGACTGACCAAGCTTAAGCCAAGATTAAGCCGGGCTTTAGGGTAGTAACTGATGTCCACCTGCAGCCCATCCCACAGGAAAGACTCTGATCTGCACTTCTTTGTCCTACAAATTTTCACCAACCCCTTGCCTAGAAGAAAGATTGTTGCTGAAGATGCCATGAAGCTCACCCCACAGAAAAGGAAGGATTCGTCCAGCCCTGCTGGGATTTTTGCTGGCATCAGGAAGGGGGATAACCACAAAAACCACTGGCTGCAGGAAGAAGAAGAGCTCGGTCCTTTGGGAATAATTGAATAATTAAGGTTGGAAAAGACCTTTAAGATCAGCAAGTCCAATCATCAACCCAACACCACCATCATGTTGACCACTAAACCATGTCCCCAAGTGCCACATCCACGTTTTCTGATCACTTCCAGGGAGAGTGACTCTGCTATTTCCTTCTTTCAATTCTTTACAACCTTTTCCAGGAAGAAATTTTTCCTAATATCCAATCTAAATCTCCCCTGGTGCAACTTTAGGCCATTTACTGCTATTCTATTAAAGTCCTGAAGATTCAGACCCCAATATTTTAGGATTCTGCTTTCTTCCTTCATTATCAAGGTTTCTTTGTCCTCCCTACCTTCTTTCTCTATCCACCACGTCTTCCCTTCAGCAAACAAATCATCATTTGTTTTATTTTTTTCTGACTAATTAAACCCCTGACAGAAGGTGGTCAGATGCTGCAGGATCTGAGCCCTGCGAGGCAGATTTCCTTAAAGAGGGAAAAATGGGAAAATCAAGGTTGGTTTAAAAAACAAAGATGCTACCAACAGGAAAATGTCAAGGTAAGAGAAGGAAAAATCCTATGGGATTTTCCCAGCACCACAGCTGAGGAAAAAACTGGTTGTTTGGAGAAGACAGGCCAGGAATGGGATCCCCAGCTGCCTGGACTGGAGGTGGTCCCAGAGAGGAACTGCTGAGAGGGGCCACCCAAAAACCCCCTGAAACACAGACAAAGCTGTGCCTGTTTGGAGCTGGAAAGAAAAAACTTTTCCCTGGGCCAGTTGGGAACAGAGCAGGTCGTTCTGAGTCTGTCAGCAGGCATGCCAGGGGAGGAGGGAGGCAATCAATGACATCATCCAGGATGGAAATAACGAGCTGTGCCTGGGGCCTCTGGCTGTCCTGTCCTGCCACCTCATCATCCGCCTGCCAGCCCACAAGGACGCTCCTCCTTTCCTTTACCATTTCACCTTGCTTCCTTCTTTTTCCTTCTCTCCCTTTCTCTCTAATTTTTGCTCTCCTTTGTCTTCTCTGCCTGCCTTCGTTTGGTTATTTCCCATGGCATATTCTGCCTTTTCTTCTTGCTCTTAATGCGTTTTTCTGGCTCTCCCCCTTTCAAATTCTCTGTGTTTCTCCCTTTCCTTCCCTGGCTTTCTGCAGAACGCTCTGAAAAGCGACTCAATTTGAGTTGTGCTTTTTTCCATTACCCTGCTCTGGCTCCAGGGTCAAACAGGCTCCAATTAGAACGAAGTATTTCTTAATGCTGTGCAGTTTGCCCCAGACCTTACAACCAAGCTGTTCTTTCTGCTTTTTCCATCCTTGATAGCAAGAAAGGCTTGAACAAAGTCTTAATAGGCACAACATCACACCAATAAAACCACCGAAAAATTAAGCCATTTATTCTGCTCTGAAATTAAACACAGGCACACGAGTTTGGAATTTGGGGGGCTGGGCTTTGTTTGGTTTAAGAAAAGTGTTTGCTATTCATAATAGTTGCCTTGAGCCTGACTTCCTGCACATTTGAAATTAAAGATTCATGAAGTCAGAGAATTGCAAGGGACATCTCCAGCTTTACAACCCAATTTGCTGCTGGAGCAAGACCAGCACGAACATCAGGTGGTGATGGCTTTGTCTGGATTTGGGAATTCTCTGAGATGGAGAGCTCCCATCCCACAGGTATCCATTCCACACCTCTCCACTGGTGACAGGGTTTCTTTCCTGAGGTCACACAAGGGGAGGTTTAGATTGGCTATCAGGATTTTTTTTTTCCTGAAAAGCACTGGAACAGGCTGTCTAGGGAGGTGGTGGAATTTGCATCCCAGGAAGAGTTAAGGGAATATCAGGATAATGCACTCAGGGATGTGGTTTAGCTGTGAACGTGGCATTACCAAGTTAATGGCTGGGTTCAACAGTCTCAGAGATTTTTCCCCCAACCTAAATTATTCCATGCACGTCCTGAGCTACAGTTTGTACTTTCCCTGTTGTTAAACCAGCAGGCAAGAGGAATTTGGTTTTATAATTTTTGTAACTGTCCCACAGGCTGTGACCAGAGTGCCCTTTACATCTTTGCAAGACCAAGCAACTCCCTCTCCCTCCCCTCACAGGTCAGGAGCTCAAAGCAGCCAGGCTCATTCCACTCTCCTTACACAGAACTGGACCAGCTGGGTGGGATTAACTCCAAGAATTGCACAGGAATGGTTCTGCTGTGCCACTGGCCCAAAGGCTTTTTGTGACTCCTGTGAAGTATTTCTTTAAGCCACTGTATTGATTTCACTGCTGGTTGGACACCTCTTGTCAAAGCAGGGAAAGAGTTGTTAAAATTGCTGGAAAATAATGCTTTTAGCAGGGCTTACAGAAGCAAACAGCTTCCAAAACAAAAGGGTGTGTGTCAGTGCCGGAGAAAACAACTCAGGAAGGTTGAGTGAACAAGAGGTGAAAGTGCTCTTGTCAGCTGCCAAAAAAACACTGATCTTTTTAATCCCCAACTCTGTCAGATTCAGGATTTCTCATCCAGGCTCAGGCCCTGTGGATATCACATTTACACTTCGTTGGGATGGGAAATTTCCATGTACCCTGGGCCTGCTCAAGGGAAGGCTCAGTTTTCTCTGTCTGGACCAGCAATTTCTTGCAGGGATTGCAAGACAGGGAGAGGGGGAGAGCAGGACAGAAGCTCCTCCTGGGGGATGTCAGGGATTTAGTGAAGGCAGGATTGGGCCAGGGGTGAAAGGAGATTTTTTGGGGGGGTCAGCTTTGCCAGAGGTCTACAGGGTTCACTCAACTCAAAGCAGACAAGCAATGAGAAAGGACCAAAACATTTCTTTTTTTTTTCCATAGAATCATAGAAGAGTTTGGGTTGGAAGGGACCTTTGAAATCATCTAATTCCAACCCCCCCGCCATGGGCAGGGACACCTTCCACTATCCCAGATTGTTCCAAGCTTTGTCCAACCTGGCTTTGAACACTTCCAGGAATGGGGAAGCCATTAGGCAACCTATGCCAGGACCTCAGCAACCTCACAGGAAAAAGTTTCTTCCCAAAATTTAATATAATTCCACCCTCTTTCAGTTTAAGCCATTCCCCCTCATCCTCTCACTCCGTGGCAGAAATGGCAGTGCCCAACAACCCAAAATACGGCCCCATACTGGCTACTAAAATGAACTCTATCCTGAATTAAACCTGCAAAAAAGTCTTTCTCCACCTTTCTCATAGCACTTCAGATATTGAAAAATCAAAACAAGGTCTCCCCAGAGCCTTCTCTTCTCCACCATTTAACCTCTGAGAAGGGCTTTGAGGTCCCTGCATGGAAATCACTTAGAGGCATCATTAATAAATCATCTTTTCACACCTTCTCTCTGGAAGATGTGACACCTCCCCAGCTCAGCCCCTGCCACTGCCAGAGAATTTCCACCTTGCTTTGCTTCCCTTGTATCAAAACCACAGACTTCTCATGTCAATGCTAATAGCCCCCCATTATCAGGAACACATTTGTGGAGCTCAGGGCTCCTTTTATGCTATTTGACCGGTCTAACAGCCAATTTTGTGTAATTACAGCACACAAAAATCACCCAGAGAGATGCCTTAACACGCTACTATTTATTAACAATCGCCAACTCTTCAGAGGGTATTGAGGCTGCTAGTGAGATACAACGTGACAATTTGCTTTTAGGAAACAGCCTTGATGAAGTTTTCAGGGCAGAGGAGTGGTCACTCAGCCTCCCCTTAATGGGAACTGTCAGGATAATTTCCTCCAGGCTGGCAGGGAATTACAGGAGTTAGCAGTGGGCATTATGTAGCTTTCAGTGAGCAATGCCACTGCCACGCTGGAACTCTCAGGCTGCTCTCCCAGTGCCTCAAAGTCCATTCCTGATGTCCAGGATGGACACATCAGGCTCATTTAATGCTGAGGGGACCACTCTGCTCCTGACCAGCCAGCTGTTCCCAAACATTTTCACCATCATTCTTTAAAACACTCTAAGCTTTAT
>VRYO01001463.1:1106062-1125241 GCA_009812075.1 Sialia sialis
CCCAAACCAGGACAATTACTTACAGATGCTTCCATCTCTCACTATTCAATCACTGAAGATCCCTGCCCTGACAATCCTGACCTAAAAGTAAGGCTGAACCAACAACCTTGGAGTAAAACATCCCCAGTTTATTGCCAGTGCTCAGAGGCTTCCAGGGGCTCCTTGCTAAGAAAAGAAGATGAAGGGATTTCAGCCATTTGGGTTATCCTGCTGCTATGAGGATAATGCCAGCTTTATTCCCATTGCAGTCTGAGGAGCCCCTGGGATCCAGAGTGCTTCCATCCCCAGCTGGTCACTGGGGAAGCACTGCTGCAAATTCTCTCTTTGTGGAGCAGAGATCTCCAAGCAGCCCTCGAGGAATCAGCTTCCAAACCCAACCCCCAACCCATTCACAGCTGAGTGATTGGAAAGTGAAGCTGTAACGGCCCCTGGATTTACAGCCGTGCTGAGCTGATATAAACAAAATCAAAAGTGGCCCCAGCAGTCGGATATTCCCCACCTGGGGAGATGCTGGCATGATTGCCATGTTTAAAAAGAGGAAAAAGAACCATTTGTCAAGGAAAATGAAAGCATTGTCTCACTTGTGGGAAAAGAGTGGAGTAATTTTGCTTTCACGGATTTATTGAATATATTCTGTATATTCTTGTGGTGAGCAGGGCAGGTAGGCAGTGAGCAATGGAGCTGCAGGCTGAGTTCTGGCTGGCTGTCATCACACCCAGCACAGTATCAGTTTCTTGATTAGACACTTCTCACATTTAGAGGCACATTTCGATCTCAAACACTCCCAATTACAACTCTGACATTACTTTCCCACATATATTGTCCATTTTTGTTCAAAGATTACCAAAATCTTGCCAGCAGGTTTATCCACCCAGTTATTACATGATAGCAAAAGCATGAAGGGCACAAACCTTTCATAAACTGCTTCAATCTGGGCTTAAATGAACGTAATAATAACGACTTACCCATTTCCTACTGCACAGCAATTTAAGAGCAACCTCAGCCTTTGTGCAGGGCATAAAGGGCTCAGAGGTGAAGCAGATTGTCAAATTTACCTAAAGAATTGCTTCTCCAGGCCAAAGTACAACGGAGATGGGTGCAGAATAATAGAAGAAAGACAAGCAACACTCAACAGTTCACCTGAACTCAGCGTGCTCAGCCCCTGAAGCGCATTGAAGAGGAAGATAATCTCATTTAGCACTCGTTCTGACTCCCACCCCAGGAACCCATGAAACCCAGCCTCCAGCACCCACTCGTTACCATTTTCAAACAAGCTGCTTTGTGATGCTCCCACGCCATCCTCCCGCCTTGGGAGAAGCTCCCAAGCCTGAGAACCCCCTCAAAAGCCTCCCAAGAGCTTCAAGCCTCCCTTGTAAAGCCCTGCCTGGTGCAATGCCCAGTCCTGGCAGATGTGCCACGACTTTCTGCGGCTCTCACCATGACTAACAACCTTGTGCTGTTTACACGGGCCCCCACGCCCACCCCCATCCCCATCCTGGGGTTCCAGATGGAAAATTCAGCTGAATTTCCCACACTGCTGGGTCGGGGAGCCTTTGTGGCTCAGCACTGAGCAGGTTAGAGTGGTGCTCTCACAGTGGTACAAACTGCAGGCTGTGAACGGGAGATGACAGCCACAGGTGGAAGTGGGAAGTTGTGGACAGGCTCGGTGATTTTTGGATTCCCCACCTGCCTCCAGACCATTCCTTTACCTCCCACCAATGTGCTGCCCCTCTGCCACGTTCCTCTCTTCATACACAGCAAGGCACAGACTCCAAGGGGATCTACATCACAGAATTCCAGGTAAGGGAGTGGAAAAGACCTGACAAGCTCAGCTCATGTCTCAGCCTGATGCACAACCATCAAAACCACCCCCAGCCTCTTCAAGAAAACCTTTTTCTGATGGAGTCTGAGCTCCTGACTATCCCTGCAGTCAGAAGGTTTTCCCTTGTGCCTGAATTAAATCTCTCACTCTGCAATTTGAGCCCAATCCCCAGCAGACACAGAAAGCAGATTATTCCCTTTCCACAGCCACCTTCAACCCGTTTGAAGATTACCATCCTCCTTCCCCTTTTTTCTTTGAGGAAAGAGCCAAAATGTCTCATAGAGCTCAGCCATCGGTGTGGAGGCACCACACCAAACATCTCTGACACATCATCCTCTCCCACACGCCCTCCCACACTCTGGGCTGTGCCAGTCATCCAGACCCAGAGCAGACTAATTACAGGCAGGTAACACACATTTGGTTCACATTTCTGGCCGTCAAATCTGCTCATAAGTGAGGCTGAGCGCTGCTTTCTGAGCTCTCAGTAAAGGGGAAAGTGGGAATTGGGAAGACCCTGGTGTCCTGGCTTAGACCCGCACCTCCTTCAGCAGAGCAGTAAGCTGTGGCAGGGTAACAGGGCAGCTGTCACACTCGCTAAGCTGCCTGCATGGCAGCAAGCCATTAAGCACTGCAGCTCTGAATAAGCACCAAGCCCCTCAGGAATGCCTGGACATGCAGGATCCCAGGCATTCCCCGTGGGGCTTTAATCTGAGCTGAGGACAGCGGACCGAGCCCAGCCCTGCTCTGCTCCTGGGCTCACTTGGTTAACGCCAGTGCCGCTCTCGCCTTTCCACCCAAGGGTGACTTTGGCTCGGCATTACTCACGCTCCAGCACTGAATCCCACAACGGCTTTAAGCTCCCAGCCACTTGATCCTGCTCCTCTCCCACGTCCCCTTCAGATGGAGAGATACAGGAGGGTGATGCAGCATTTGCCTGCAGGAGAGTCCCTGCCAGGGCTGCGCCGAGCTCACGGCTCCGGCTGGCGGGGGCCGAGCCGCAGCCCCACGCTGCTGCAGTCCCACCAGCTGGAGTTTTGTCAGGAGTTAAAAACGACCTGGGAGAATCCACCAGCGCCGAGCAGGAGCTCGGGGAGGGAAGCTGTCAGCTGGGAGTATCTCCCCAAGCAGCCGGCGGATCGACAGACAGCGAAATCCGCAGACAGCCGCCAAGGAGGTGGGATGCTGGATGACTGCTTATTATGCTGAGCCAAATCCTCCTATTATTACCTCCTGTGCTACCTGTCTTCTTTTAATATATTCAAGTGTTGTCTCTGCTAGAAGCACAGCGCAGCACTGAGAGGGAATTCCTATCCCACTCGTCTCTCATGCCTTGCCTGTGTATGTTCCAGTATCAATCACTTATTTGCTAATGGGATCTTTTATCAGGTATCTGTGTACGGCACACAGCAGTGGCAATCTCCAGCCAATTCTCTGAGCAGAATAACAAACCCAGGCTGCCTCTGGCACCTGGAGCACACCACAAGCTCTGCCAGTGATCCCCTTCCTCTTAAAGCTCTGTACATCATCTCTGGGTCCTCCTCAAACTCAAATGAGATTTAGCCCGAATTTACTCTGCCACACAAACTGACAGACTCCACGTCAGTGACAGAGCAACCCTTTAAAACCAGGTGATTTTCAGCAAAGCAAAAATGTAGGGACACAATCCAGTACTTTCTGTGAAGAGGGCACTTTAGAAAAAATAATGGACTTTTTTCAAGAGGGAGTTAGACTGTGGGTTGGCCCGTTTGGCCCCCTAAGAGCATCACACATCCTGTCTCCTTCTTAATCACATTATGAGAGAGAGTAGGAGGGGAAAACTGTCTGCCCAGCTGGTTCCTACCCTGTCTTCTCCATTCTATCCACGCCTGCTGGACCTCAGGAGGGCTAAACTGGATTTAGAGAAAATAGCCTCCCTGCTCAGCGCAGCAAAGAGCAGCCTGTGGTTTAGAGAATCACCAGCTTGCTCCTACAGGCTGCCACGGACCTCAGGGAAAAGCACCCCAGAGAAAACACAGCAGCTGCTCCAGCTGTGGAGCAGGAGATGGGCAAAGCCCAGAAATCCCCAGCAGCTCTTAGCCCATCCTTCCCCAATCCCAGCATGGAGCTCTCCTGGGATGAGCAGCAGTCCAGCTGGAGAGGCCCTTTGCCACTCCCACCTTGGGCACCTCCGCAGCCAGGGAGAGCTCATGGCAGCAGCACAAATCCCCAGGAAATCTTAGGCAACATTTCCAGCTCAAGAGGCATCATCAGCTGCTGAGAGACACTCTACACACAGCAGCATCCTGGAGAGGACGGGGTGATGGCAGGAAGAGGCGCCAGCAGCACGAGCGGGAGCTCACGGAGGATTTGGACCTCAAAAAGCCCAAATGTTCGTGGCTCAGCAATGCTCACCCTGGCACAGCTCCTGCCAAGCGGGCAAGAGGAGGCTCCTGATGCTCTGTCAGGGAAATGACAGCACTTGGTGCTTCCTGGAGCACCCTTCAGGCTCGGGGCACTGAGCAAATGTGGCTGCACAGAGCCCGGGATGTCACCTGCAAGGGTGCTGCAGCTGGAGAAAAGGAAGCAGAAAGCAAGCGTTTAGTTCAAGGTCACAATTTCACTGACAGGCACAGAAAAGCTCTGGCTGTAGCCTCAATAACACATCCAAATACACCAAATTCTTTCCTAAACCCCTGTACAACCTGACCAGAGTTTGATGTCTCAAAGACTTTGAGCCTGGCAAAACCGAAAACTTCCCTTCCTCAGGAAAGTCCAACTTCTGAATTAAAGAGTTAACGCTGCAGAAAAAGCAGCACCAATATTAACTAAGCTTGGAAACTATTGTGAACATGAGAACTGTCAGTTCTCAAGGTATGCAAAAGGCTTTGTTCTTATCCAGACTCCAAATTTCACGTGATAAATGATGGAAGAATATGAATGTTAAAATATTCACCTCCAAATGAAGTTTTCCAGTCTGATGCAAATGAAACTGCTATAATTTTCCATCAAAATGTTGTCAGAATTGCTACACCCTTACAAAATATTTGATAAATAATATCAACTTTTTGGGGTTTTTTTGTTTTTTGGTTTTTTTTTCTGCTGGGAAGCCTGGATCTCCTCTCCGTACGAGACAGGCCTTACAGATTTTGAGGAGCTTAAAATAACCTACCTTGTGTGTGTGCACTGTCCATGAAGTACAGAGAGCTCCTGTAGCACGGGACAAGCTTTTCTGGGAGAAGATCCTCGGGACACAACAAGAACCTTGAAGGTCCCTTCCATCCCAAAATGGGAGGTTTTGAGGGACAAAGAAATAAATGTTGTGAGTTGAGAGCTGAGCTTTAGCCCCATGGGTAGCAAGCACACCAGGAAAGGTGCTTGTCATTCAAATAACACTGAACAAAGCCTCTTGCAACACCTGGGGTATAAATCCTGCAGTCATTGAGGTTGGAAAATATCTCTGAGATCATCAAATCCCAGCACCCAAGTGCCACATACACATATTTCTTTGAAAGATTCCAGGGATGGCGACTCCACTGCTTCCTTGGGCAGCCTGTTCCAATGCTTGAACCCCTTTCCATGAAGAAATTTTTTCCTAATATCCAATCTAAACCCCCACTGGCACAACCTGAGGCTGCTTCCTCTCATCTCACAGGTCTGCTCACTGTGGACACTCAGCTGCCTGGCCAGCACTTACCCTGCAACAATAAGCCCCACAAAACTCTACAGCTGCTGGATTTGGCTGTCACAAAACACAAACAAGGAGGTGAGATGTCCCAAAAATTCAGCGCAAACATAACAAACTCAGCACCCCTACACGTTCTTGTCACCAGCTACAAATCTTCATCGAAACTAGAAATGAGAGCTCAGATGCCTCTCTCTGATCAGCTTTCTGCAGCAGGACCAGTAAGGAAGGGGAGAGATAACAGAGATGTGTTTGTAGAATTTTACTCCAGCCCTAGGGGCTGCACAAATCACAGAATCATCACAAATCACAGAAAAAGATCATCCAGCTCCAGCCTCCTGCCCTGGACAGAGGCACCTTCCACCAGACCAGCTTTCCCAAAACCTCATCCAAGCTGTCCTTAGCCAAAAGCTTTAAAGCTTGATTGACTTTACAAAGACCAAGCACAAAGTGGAAGGCAGCAAAACATCGTAAGGCAAACTCAGATGAGACAACCAGAGTGAAAGGTTTTGCTGCTCATCCTCAGGCTCCTGCTCTGTGTCCTCCTCACCTCCAAAAATTGCCAAAATATATTGAAAAAAACCTCATGTGTACTCTGTGGTTTCCTTTTGCCCTCATTCTCTGTTAGCACTGCTGCTGTGCAGGTGTAGTACCACAGGCATTGCCCTTCCAAGACAGGCAGGGCATAAAGCTAAAACAAAAAGACAGTCCCAAAATGCTTGTCTGCGCTCCTTAATTTAAGAGGTTTCAATCTTTGATGATGGTGAAACAGCAGTTGTGCCAAAGCAGGGCATGAGGCTGCCTCTGTCGAGTGGAAGTAGCAGGGGAAATCAAACACAAATCTCAGCTCCAGCTTTTGAGCTGGATCTGAACAGCTCCAGCACGGTTTAGGGATGTCTGTCTCCCAAATCAATTCAAAACACAGCACTTTCAGCCTCCAGCCTCACTGAAATCAAGGAAAACTGCTTCTTTTCCCCACCACATGAGCAACTCTCAGCTCCCAGCCCAGCAAACCGTCCTTGGCCAGTCCGAATCCACAGTGGTCCCAAAAGCCTCTCAGAGTCTTTTTTCACTGCAAAGGAGCTGTGCCCATACCAGGGTTACAAATATTTCAAGCTGCCAGGGCCAAAGGCTCCAGGAGGGAGATTTATAGCAATAAATAATATTAATGACACAGGCGGACGGAGCTTCTTGTCCTGAGAGCTCCAAAGGCACATGAAAAACTGCACCATAAATGTCACCACCACAGACACCAACGATGACGAGATGCCACCTCTGGGGACGGCAGGCAACGTGGGCTTGCTCAGAACGAGATCTGGGGAGGAAAGCGAGGGAATGAGGAGCTGGATGAGCACAGCCATGAGTCCCAGCTGGTTCAGCTCCCCAGCATCATCAAACCCTTGGACTGGCTTAGTGGGGCGACTCGGGAGATGTCCAAGCTCAGTTCTCCCCGCAGCACAGCCAAAGGGCTCATCCCGATGCTCATGAGGAGACTCGAGGCTGGGAAAAAAATAGTTGGGAAAACATAGCCCAACCAGCAGCCAGAAGAGTTGGAAACAGGGCAAAAGAAGCAATTTTAGGCCTAAACCCCAAAGGATCAGCTGTGAGTTCAGCTGCAGATATAATAAAACATGCCTGGGGGAAGGAAGCTGTATCCTCCTGCAGCCAAGCCCACTCTCAAATGCAAAAATACTTGCAGGGATGAGGATAAAGGGCTGACACCCACCCTGTGTTATCCAGATAACACCCAAACACCTGGAGCTGAGGGAGCAGCAGCATCTGGCCAAATAAAATTAACCATTTTTTCCCCAGGCTGCTTAATTAAATAATACTAAGCAGTGTGGGAACATAAAATCTACATAAGAGAAACTTCTGCTTTAGCCAAGGCAAAGATTCTCTTTGCTTTTCCCACAGTGCCTGATCCTCTGCCCACTTCCAGAAGATGGATCAGCAGGGGACCTTCACCAGCAGCACAGCTGCACATCTGGGCTCCCTTCATTCCAATCTTTGCCTCAGAAGCCTCCCTGCAGCAGAAATCCCAATTTGCTGTCCCCAGCTGTGCAACCTCCCAAAACTTTGTCAGGATATCTCTGAGTCCTTCCCATGCAGGGCAAGGCTCACTCATTGATCCCAGCCTCTGGAGCCAGACCCTAAAGCTGCTGGAGCTTGGGGTGAAGGGAGAAGCCCTGCTGCTGGCAGGACACAGACCTGCAGGGGAAAAATCCCACCTGGCTCACCTGAGATCACCTCAGAAGGCTGGAAACACTCCTGGAGAGCACCAGCCCAGCAGCTGCTTCCCTGCCCGCTTGGTTTATGGTGGCAGGACAAGGAAACAACAACCCATGGAAGAAGATGGGTGCAGGGTTGATGCAATCAGCTGCTTCCAAGCAGTCCTGCCTCTGAGCATCCTTCCATCAGAGTATCTCCACCTGAGACCACAGAGCTGGTGCCTCTGTCCTGGGAGCCCCAAAAGCTGCTCTGCCAACACCCAGAGCCCATTTCCCAGCCCTGTGGTGGCTGGGCCTGCTCGGGGCCCAGGCAAACACAACCAACACTGTGTCTTTAAAACCACTTCAGTGCAGATGTTGTTTCCATGGTAACTAGTGGACCAAATACATTAGTGTTTCTAATAATAAACCAAACCTTCATCTTGGAAAATGTGATCCCCCCTCTCCCTTTACCACGCTCACCCTTCCTTTCTTCCTCACCCCTCCCCTTTTGCCGAATTAAGCCAGCATTTAACAAGCAAGCCATAATTAGTAAATAATTGCAAGGGCCCAGTAACTCCCAGTGCCCAGGCAGATGGAGAAGCTTTAGGTGGAGGAGGGGGTGGCTTTGCTCTGAGAACCTGGGAACTGTCCAAAAAAGGGACGAACTACTTTAAAAAAAAAAATTAAAAAATTAAAAAAGAAAGGAAAACAAATTCAAAAGCACAAGGTGGAAGAGAGGAGCCTGCGAAGCGTCCTTTGACCACCCCAGAGCCGTCTTTAGTGCCCTGGCACCCTCCTCGTGCACTGACTCAGGGTGCAGCCACCCAGCGATAATTTCTAGGAATATCGCACTTCTTTTTTTTTTTTTTCTTTTTTTTCTTTTTTTTTTCCGGAGGCTCCGTCCGAGACGCGGCACCGACTTCGTGTCCCCGACAAGCGGCCAAAACTTCACAACTCCTTCCCTGCGCGCTCCCCGGTTCCACACACACACACCCCCCAAAACTGCGCGGGGGAGCGGGGAGGACGCCGAGGCGGGGATGGAAGGAGGGAGGGAGGCGGAGCGGGGCGATTCCGCCCCCCCAAAATAAACCACGTGCGGAAGATTCCGTGCGTGGGGAGCCCACGGGAGCGAACACACCTGGGGCCGGTGGCTCCCCAGGTTTTCAGCGGGATTCACAGGGATGGGAGGATGGATGGAGCGGCGCGGCATCACCCCCGATGTGTGTCCCCAGAGCTGCGCTCAGGGTCGGGGGGAAGGGGAGAGGAAGGACGGCGGGGAAAGGGAAGGGGGAGGGTTCTGCAAAGCCTCTCGCCGTGTCGCCACGGTGCCGGTGACACCGGACTGCAGCAGCGGTGGCAGCGCTCGGGGCTGTCCCCGCCGCCTCCGCGGTGCCCGGCAGCCGCACGCCGGGGATGCTCCGCTGCATCCCGGGCGCGTCCCCTTCCCTCCCCGCTCCATTCCGCGCTGTCCCCCGCGTGTCCCCACGCCTGCCCGGCCCCTGCGCTCCTCCCTGCGCGCTGTGCCCGCCGGACTCACCATGTCGGGGCTGAGCTGGGCTAAGATGGCGAAGGCGGAGAGCCGGTCACACAGGCACTTGGTCCGGGAGGCGTCGAGCGGGACCGTTCGGCAGCCGCGCCAGGACCAGGCGCCGGGCGGAGAGGCGGAGGCGGAGGCTCTGCTGGAGGGAGGAGAGCAGGGAGGGAGGGACGGGGCGGCGGAGCGGGGAGAGAGGGAGAGCGGCCGTCAGGGCGGGCGGGGAGCGGGCACCGCGCCCCCCGCCGCCCCCATCCCACCAAACCCCCCCCGGAGCCGCGTCTCCATCCTGGGCTGGTGCTGGATCCTGTGACCCCTCCATCACCTCCTACACCTGTGAACCTGCAGCCTCCGGGCTGCCCGCACTCACCATGGCCATGCACATCTCCCTAATCCTATAGCCCTGCCCCACATACCCCATACACACCCCCTAACCCCATAGACCATCTGTCTCATGTGTGCACATGTAACTGCACACCCCATGAATGCACAACCCTATGGTCCCACATATCCATAGGCACCTTCCTGACCCTATGTCCCTGCCCTACATATCCATGTGCACCTTCCTGACCCTATATCCCTGCCCCACATATCCATAGGCACCTTCCTGACCCTATATCCCTGCCCCACATATCCATAGGCACCTTCCTGACCCTATGTCCCTGCCCACATATCCATATGCACTTTCTTGACCCTATAGCCCTGCCCTACATATCCCATATACATCATCTTAGCCCTATAGCTTTTTTCCACATATCTCATACACACCTCCCTAACTCTATAGCCCTGTCCAACATATCCCACATATACCTTGCTAACCCTATAATTTTGCCCCACTTATCCCATATAAGCCTTCCTAACCCTATAGTTCTGCCCCACTTATCCCATATAAACCTTCCCAACCCTATAGCTTTGTCCCAGATATCCCATACACACTCTTTTGTCCCTATAACCTCTCCTACTTATCCCACGTACACTTTAACTCTACAACCCTGCCCCACATACCCCATACACACCTTCTAAACCCCACAGCCCTTTCCCACTTATCCCATATAGACTTTCTTAGCCCTATGCCCAGTCCCAGATATCCCATATGCATTTCTTTAAGCCTATAGCCCTGTCACATTTATTCCATACACACACCTTAATCCTATAGCTCTGCCTCATTTATCCCATATACCTGCACAGCTTCCCACCCAACATGTGCAACAACCCTACAGTCCTGAGACACCCACCGTGATCCACATGTGGGACACGTGGATAAATAATCCTATAGCCCTGTCCCTACACAGCCTGAACACACCTCCCCATCCCTATAGCCCTGTCCCACATATCCCATTTATGGATATAACCCTACAGACCTCAAATGCACCTCACTGCCCCCACAGCCCCATCTCTCACCCCATACACCCCCAATTCCTTGCTCCACACCCTATATAGATGTGTATAGACCTCCCCCAGCCACAGAACCCCAATTCTCTGCTTCATCCTTCTCCAAATTGCCAGCCCAGGACCCTGCTCAGCCCTTCCCCACATTCCCAGAGCTTTGGGCATGGCAGGGATGTTCCTCCCTCATAGCCAGGGAGACCTGAAACAGCAAAGGGACAGATCCCTGCTTTCTCCTGGCATCCTTTCAGGTTGGGGAAAAGCAGCAGAACTGGGAAGAGGCCATAGATGGAGAAGTCTCCATGGTCTTCATCTCACATTTGGGATGGTTCCATCGGGAAAAATGATTACAGCCCCATCTCTGTGTGAGCACAAGAGGCTAAGCCAGGGAAAAGGGGAATCACCTGCTCTGCCTCATGTGCTGGGACAGTGGGGACCCAAAAACCTGCAGTCATTTTCCACCCATTTCTTCTGTGTCTTGTCCAGCCTATTTCCTGGGACATGGTCATGCAGAGAGTGCAGATGCAGAGAGCAAGTGCAGAAATTCAGAACATGGGGAGAAAGTGAGCATCCCTGTGCCTAACCTGGGCTTCCTAGGAGCCTGAGACAGGATGTGGAGGCAGAGCAAAAGGGCCATCTGCCTTCACTGAAGGGACACGGGCAAAGATGTCCCATCTCCACAGCTGACCATGCTCAGAGGAGGGGACACCTCGGCAGCGATGCCAGCAGCGAACCCAGGGCAGCTCCAGATGGAGCCAAGCTGCTCAGCAGCCCTGGGTGCATCACAGATGGCCTGGGCAGCTCTGAGCTGCTGGCTCCAGAGACCTGCCCTGAGTCACAGACAAGTTCTTTGCAGGTCTTGACTCGGTGCAGGCTCTGACCTGCTCCTCACTGAAGGATTCTGAGCCTCCCTGCACCTCCCTGTGCCGCCATGGGCTGGTGAGACAGCAGCAGCACATCTGCTGTCAGCATCTGCTCAGATCCTGGTCAACACAACACTGAGCCTCGCTGAACTATTTCTGGTTTGGGTTACAGCACTCTTCGTAGTTAAATAAAATTTTAAAAAACCACAAAACGTTAGAAGTTGTAGGCAATACATAGAACCTTTTTTCTTTTGTAATTTTTTCCCCTGGAGCTTTCTAAATGTGTGGATCCTATTAAATGTCTGAATGTCCCATCCCTGGGAGTGTCCAAGGCCAGGTTGGATGAGGTTTGGAGAAACCTGGGATGGTGGAAGGTGTCCCTGCCCATGGCAGGGGTTTGGAACTAAATAACCTTTAAGGTTCCTTCCAACCCAAACCATTCTGTGATCCTGTGGTTCTCCATCCATCCATCTCATGGGACATAAATCTGTCTTCTCTGGATCAGCAGCTCTTCACATGATTTTCTCTGAGCTGTCACATCATCTCTTGGAGATTTCAGACCCTGGCATTGTTCCTTGCTCTCTTTTGTGCACCTTCTGAAATCCCCAACACCCTTCTTGGACGAGACCAGGAGATCCAGGGGCAGTCTCAGGGGAAATCTGAATTCTCTATTCTCCCTTCTATGTCCTGCTTGTATTTCCAAGATCTGCATTATTGAGTTGTTCTGTTTACCCACTGTCACTGAGAAAAATGCCTTATTTATGATGTGTACAAATAATGACAAATTCCCAGACTCCAACAACCAGTTCTGTATTCTCCTAGAAAGTATTAATTTTGCTTGACAAAATCTATTTTCCATAAGTTGATTGCTATTAATGCCTCTGTTTTAATGAGTGTGCTATTATTCAATTATAATCATAATATAACCCACAATCCCTAAATTTTTGGATCCTTTTTCAGATGAATATTGTGCCTATGACAGATGTGAGGCTGCTGTGCTTACACACACATCCTCCTCTCTCCAGATTTGGGGAACTCTTCCACCTTTTTTTTTTCTAAAGAGAAATGATCCCAAATTAGTCTTAACTTGCTCTTTTAAAAATCCTCGCGTTCCAAATTGCTCTGTCTTGTTACTCGTGCATACATCTCACTTTGTTGGATGATGTATAGCAGGTTTTCCAGCTGCTGGTGTAATGAAAAGTATTTCATTAGGCTGGGATGTGGATTAAGGAACCAGGCTCTCTTCCAATTACAGAATACAGGCGTTTATTGAAATTCCTGCATTATTATAAATAAATCTGTCATTTCCAGCTAGTAACAAACCAATACCATCAGGATTTATTATGGGTTTAGTAGACTCTAAATTTTGCTTTTTATTCATCTTTGCTGTTCTGACGAGTAAAATTCCTACATTTTTCCTTTTCTTTTTTTCTCTTGTATTTTTCAAGCTTTTAACTTGCACTGCTTGCTGTCAATTTATCCTTTGTCCAAATTTCTACAACAGCTTTTACTTTTCCTCTATAACAGACTATTGAGGAGTTTTATTCCTGTAGATTTTATTCCTGTACATTTGGCTTGTGGTGTTTATTTGTGGTTTTTTGTTTGAGGGTTTTTTAGTGCTCTGTTTGTCTTTTTCATTTATGGATTTGAGGTTATCTAGAAAAGTGCTTTTTAAAGGTTCCTAATTATAGAATTTTGGAATCATAGAATGGTTTTGGAAGGTACCTTAAAGATCATCTATTTCCAACCTCCTGCCATGGGCAGGGACGCCTTCCAGAGGACCAGACTGCTCAATGTCCCACCCAGCCTGGCCTTGGACACTTCCATGGATGGGGCACCCACAACTGCTGTGGAAAACTGGTGTCAGCACCTCTCTGCTCTCACAGGGAAGAATTTCTTCCCAATATGCCATCTCACCCTGTTCTCTGGCAGTGTAAAGCCATTTCCTTGTCCTGTCCCTCCATCCCCTGTCCCCAGTTCCTCCCCAGCTCTCCTGGAGCTGCTTTGGGCACTGGAAAGGGCTCTGAGATTTCCCTGGAGCCTTCTCTTCTCCAGACTAAACAACCTCAGGTCTTCCAGCCTGTCCTTTTATCCTTAACTCTATCCTCAGCTTTTATTTTTCTCTTTAAGCAGCCTTTCCCAACAAATAGAAATGCTTAAATCTCCTGTTTTTAGAGCATCACATTTGTGCACATTGCCACACACAGACACCCCCTGCCCCAAGGAACCTGAAGTCTCTTCAAATGTGGGAATGCATTTGCCTTTACATCACTTCCAATCCCAAAGTCCAGCTTTATTCATTTACCAGCTTTCAAAGTAAACTAGGACAGATCTGGGCCATACATCAACAGAAGTAACTTCATCCAAAAGGGGAAAAAAAAAAATAAAAAAAAGAAAAGAAATCAGAAAACCAACAAGAACAGGAAACCCCAGGGAAAGTATCAGAAAACAAATAACACTCCCTAGATGCTGTGCCTGGTCTCACACTCCCATGGCAGAAAAGCTGACAGAACAGCACTGAATGCAATATCAGGATAAAATCCATCCAGGGCCAAGCCACACTTGGCACAGCACAAAATCCATTTCTAGATGCACACAGAAAGTGCACAGCAGTACTGAAGCAAGAAAAAAAAATTAAAAATTAAAATAACTACCTTTTGCTCTTCAAAGACCTGGTCTGGTGCCTGCTTATTTATCCTGTTGGACTCAAAAATCTCAACTGGATCAAAGCCATCCAGTTCTTGCTTTAAAAGCTGCTATAAATCACATAAAGGATGGGTGATGTGCATGTGCTGAGTCAGGAACGTGGTGTAAATCACCTCAAAATAAGTCCAGCTACACCATTTAATGGAAAATGAAAATCTGGTCCTCATTATTACCAGTGATTATTAATTAATTGGTCATTACCAGTCCTTAAACCACTCAAATGCTCCAAAGAGCATGTCCATTCCTCTGGTTTTAATCTCAGAAGAAGAATAACTTTTCTTTCATCCTGTCCTTCCTCGTTGCAAATCTCCCTAATTACCTCTCCTCCTTGCTCTGCAACCCTTTGCACAGGAACATCCCTGCATCCTTTGGGGATGGAGCTTGGAGATGGCTTGGGAAAACCTCTTTGGAGGTGGGAGGGCATGGCAGAAGAGCCAGGAGCCTCTTCTTACTGATTCCCAGTGTGGATGTCGGATCCTGGAATGGGCTGGGTTGGAATGGATCTTAAAGATCATTTCATTCCACCCCCTGCCATGGGCAGGGACACCTTCCACTATCCCAGGCTGCTCCAAGCCCTGTCCAACCTGGCCTTGGACACTGCCAGAGATGGGGTTATCCAGGCAACCTGTGCCAGGGCCTTACCACCCTCACAGGGAAGAATTTCTTCCTTCTATTTAGTCTGAATCTCCCCTCTTTCAATTTTAAATCATTTCTTGTCCTGTCATTCCATTCCCTTGTCCCAAGTTCCTCTCTGTTGTATTCCCTAACCCAACATGTTTGCCTTCCGGTCAGAGATCTGACCAACAGGAAGACAGGGTCCTGTTACAGACCCTCGACCCCCCTGCCCCCTGGAAAGCTATATAAACCTGAACACCGCGTGTCTCTTTCTCTTTTTCCCTTTGTTCCCTCATGAATAAAATCTTGGAACCAAGCCAACAGGGAGAGAACCGTCCTCTGTCCACTTATTCATAACACAGCATATTCCTATTTCTAATTAGCTAGCCGGGAATATTGCAAATAGAGAAAATAGCTGTGATACCTCTCCAGCTCTTCTGGAGCCCCTCTAGGCACAGGAAAAGGCTCTGAGCTCTCCCTGGAACCTTCTCTTCTCCAGGCTGGACATTCCCAGCTCTCCTAGCCTGGCTCCAGCCCTTGGAGCATCTCCAGAGACTTCTCTGGACTCATCCAGCAGCTCCACATCCTTCTGATGTTGGAGGTCCCACAGCTGGATTTATTGTTCCAGGTGAGCTCTCACAATAATTCCTTTTGGTTTGGGGTTGTCCCATTCCTGGTTTGTGACTGTTTGAGCCTGTCCAGCATCACCTGCACATCCCATAGTCAGTACCACTGTGAGACATCTAATGGGATTTCTTCAAGGTCCAGGGAAACCTTCTGAGGGAGTTTGCTGGTTGCTGGTACCTGCCCAGACAGTGTCTGGTTTAAGGATCAACTATTACCAAAAGCCTCACAGTTCAGTGCAGACTTGAAATCCTAAACTCAAATTTCAAAATTCAATTGCTGGATTTTACCATATAATGATTATTTCACTGGCAGGAGTTCAAATTATAAAGCAGATAGATTGAAGCAGGGCATTTTCACATTTGAATGCAAAATTCATTCACTGTGGGCCTGATGAAAAGCTCTGGAAGACAATGGGCTATTAAGGAACAGGTCCATACGGGGAGGAACATTTGTGTGCTCGTGTGTGCCTGCCCGTGGGTTCAGGTTTCATTTGTAAAGCAGTAAAAAAGCCTTTGATTCTGCCAAAAAAAACACTGAGCTTGTGCTGGGAAATCCGTGCTCAAAGCTCAGAGGCAAAGAAAAAAAGAGCAGAATTTGAGTTTCTTCACAAATGTTGGATCCAGGTACGCTGATGCGGGAGCAGAATTATTTCCAGGCGGTCTCCAGAGTGGAGGCAAGAAAGAGGAAACTCTACTAAAGGGAAAACGTGGGCAGAATATTAGAGGAGAGTGTAGTCAGAGTGATTGCAAGGCAGTCAAAAAGGAATTGGAGAAATCCCCAAACCAGACTGGCGTAACAAACGCTGTGCTGGGAGGGTGAGCAGGGAACCTGACAAGTTGGTTCTGTCTCCAGCGTCCGCGGTCGGATTTATCTCCGGTGTAATTCCAGTGATGCTGCACAGGAAAATGTCTCACCATATGTTACAACATGGCTCTGAACATTATTTGAGCACTTGATGGGGAAAAGCAATTAAGCACTGTCTTGTAGATTTAAACAGGAGCTAAGCACACGCTTAAGGACTTTGTCAAACAGAAACGCTGCTCTGAGCAGGAATTGGCACAAATGGAGAGCTTTTGTTGCGGGGAGCAGAGAGAGTTTTTAAAACTGGGGTAGATATTTGAGGTCTGAGAAATACAAGGAATCTCCAGATATTTTTCCCAACCCAGGCAGCTCCGTGGTTCTCTGACTGTTCTTGTCTCACCTGGGCTGTTCCCCCTTCTTCATCCAGGCGAGTGTTTGGCACGGGCCCAGCTGGCAGATTGATTATTAATTTGGAGAACAAACCAGAGATGAAGTCAAAGTTAATCCTTTTTGTGGGATTCCCAAAAGCAATTTTCATTTCCAGCCAAAGGCTGCCCCAAAGCACCTTTCAGACATTTTGGCTCTGCACAATAGCCCAGGACACAAAGAAAAGCCCTTGCAATCACATTTCTGCAAAAAGTGTCTCAGAGTCACTGTGCAGGACCTCGGGGCTGAATTAAAGAGTGGATGGTTCCTAAGAGAAAGGGACATGAAAAGGTTTGCAGCTTTGGAAGAAAATGGGCTGATTAAAAATAAAATAAAATAAATCTTTGATTGGCTGCTAAAGCAGTTACAAAGGATCTCATGCCAGAGAGGTAAATGCTGAAATTCATTAAACACAAAGCTAAATACAGGTTTAAATCAATCTTTAACGCTGAAGCTGCTTGGAATGTTTGAGACACACTCAGTACCAAAGCAGTGATCACGCTTTGCTTAGCTGAGACCTTCCTAAGAACTAAATAAACCCAGCAAAACTCTTTCACAGGGGTCATTCTGTTATCCAAGAGATAATTTTCCCTTTCTGTGATCAATCCACTGGTTCAAAGACAGGCTGAGCTCTCAGTTATGCTGCTGAAAATCCTGAGAGAAATCTCACACATCCAGCAAGGCAGTGCAGGCTTATTGGAGCAAAACCAAACCTCCTGGAAAAAATCCTGTGCTTCTGAGCTTCTGAATTTGAAATGTAGCAAAATTTTGGTAAATCCAGGTAGCTCAAAATTAAATCTGAGGTTCCAATGAAATAAAGGGTGGTCTAACAATTTCCCTACACTCATCTAAGGAAATCAAGCATCATGTTTAGCTCAAAGCCAAGAAAGCCAAATGTGTCCTGGGCTCCTGGGCGGGATCCCCATGGCATGGGCAGCTTAGGGGGAGCATTCTGAAATCAGTTCTGGGATCCTCAGCACAGCAAAGACCTGCTGGAATCAGTCCTGATGAAGCTGTGGAGATGCTCCAGGGGCTGGAACTCCTCTGCTCTGGAACCAGGCTGGGAGAGCTGGGATTGTCCAGCCTGGAGAAGAGAAGGCTCCAGGAAAACCTCCAAGAGAGCTGGAGAGGGAATTTGGATGAGTGAATGGAGTGGCAGAGCAAAGGGAATGATTTAAAACTGAAAGAGGAGAGATTCAGACTAAAAAAAGGAAGAAATTCTTCTCTGTGAGGGTGGTGAGGCCCTGGCACAGGTTGCCCAGAGAAGCTGTGGCTGCTCCTGGATCCCTGGAAGTGTCCAAGGCCAGGCTGGATGGGGCTTGGATCACCCAGGGATAGTGGAAGATGTCTCTGATCATGGAAGGAGATGAATTTGAAGGTCCTTTCCAACCCAACCCATTCTGTGAGAAGGAAACTGAGGCACACAGAGGAGATGTGAATGGATACAGACCTGTAAGAGGGCTCTGATCTTTGGAATAAGCAGTCAATAAATATGTCCCCACATCCCTTAGCTGAGTTTCCTGGTTTATTTGCAGAAATTTAAAAAAAAGCAAAACAAAACCACTATAAAACTTCCTGCTAAACTACTCCGATTACTGTTTCCTTACAAGTTTTGCTTGGCACTGGTGTCCTTTTTCTCACAGGTCTGGTACTGAACAGAACAATATTCTGTCAGTCTGAAAGGATCAATAGTCAGAGCAGCAGCTATTATTAAATTAGCTCTTTAGGGAAAAACAGAAAAAAAGGAAACTGGAAAAGTAAGAAAAACTTACTCTTGATCCAGTTGCTTGGTGCAAGGAAAATGAAACCAGAGCAGGAACATCAATTTGATTTTATTTTTCAGAGCCCCCTCATTCAAGATGGTTTTGGCTGATTTCCTCCAGAACTGACAGAAGCAGAATTAAGGTAACAGTGATTTAAGAAAGGATTCGTGACCTGTGGGACATTAGGAATATTTGGGATTTCCTTTTTATGTGTGCAGGAGAGAGGGACAGGAAAAGATACGAGGAGGTGACAAGTAAGTGCTCTGCCCAGGTGTGAACTCATGAGCAGAGCAAACCGAACTGCTGCATTTTCAGGGGACAAGGTTACTTTCCATCTGCAAATTAGGCCCAGAAATAAATAAATAAAAATACATTTTAAAAAGAAAGGAAAAGAAAAATAAGAAACAGAAGAAACAGCCCATATGCAGCCTCCAGTCTGAAGCCTTAATTAACATAAACAATGTTCAAACGCACCAATAAATAGATATTACAATTGAAATAAAACATATGGCTGGCTAAATACCCCAAAGATTATCTAGAGATAATCTTTGCAGGCACCAGAAGTGCAGCTGAGCTGAGCTCTAATGATTCTCATCAAAGGAACATCCCACAGGAGAGGATGCTCTGCACTTCCCACCATCATCAACCTCCAGGGTTTGCATTTCAAATCCAGAGCTTGTGGTGGGGAATTAATGAGCACTTCCCCTCTTTACAATCCTGCCCCACTGCTCCAGAAAATGCAGGAATCATCTCCTGAAGGAGAAA
>VRYO01001463.1:1126241-1153183 GCA_009812075.1 Sialia sialis
AAGGTGCGGCTTATAATCGTGAAATTACTGTTATTATTTATATTACAGTTTCACAAAATGTGAGTTTTGCAGTAACAAACTAAAAATGGAGGTTTTGGGGTTTTTTTTAATACAAGTCTATTTAAGGGTAAACTGTTTAATTATGAAATGCTATTTAAATTATTGGTAGTTTTAACTTAATAACTAACTGTTTGTGGCCTGCAATGTGGACTTTTTTACTTAATTATACAACATTAAACTTATGAAGAAGAAGGTGAAGAAGAAGGACTAATTTTTGCTCTAAATCTTTCATCCTACTTTATATATATTACTATATTCTAAAACTTTAAATTAAGTTTTTCACCATGTGATATTACACACTTTTATTTAAACTACACATTTATAATCCCAGTTCTGTTACTCAATTTTGGAAGTTTTCTCCATGGCCTTAGGTCAAATGCAGTGTTTTCCTGAGGGGTTTTCTGTTTGCTTTTTTTTTGGGGTATTTGGTTTTTAGGGTTTTTTGATGTGGTTTGCTTTGGTTTTTTTGTTTCTTTGTGGGTTTTTTTTTTTTTGTTGGTTGGTTGAGGTTTTTTTGTCTTTGTTTGGTTTGGGAGTTTTGGTTTCTTTTCTCTGTTTTTCTTTAAGGCATATTTGAAGTCTTTTTGCCTTGTGGATTTTTTTCTCCTTTAAAAGGATGACATTTCCCAGCTCCTCTGCAGAACCCTGTGAAACAGAAGCAGAAAAGCCGACAGCTGCCTATAATCCCTTGGCTTCGTGGCTTTAAGAAGAAAAAAGAAAAATAATTCTCATCTCTAGCCACACTGCAAACTGTGCTGTCATCAGGTCAGCTTGTGGCAGTGGCTGCAGGAGAAAACCTTGGACTCCTTCCATGCAATCATCAAATCGTGGAATTGTTAAACTTGGAAAAGATCCTAAAAATCATCAAATCCAGCCATCAACCAGCACCATGGTCACCACTAAACCACGTCCTCAAGTGCCACATCCACTTTTTTTTTTTTTGACCTCTCCCAGGGATGGTTTCTCCACCACGTCCCTGCCTTTTCCAACCCTTTCCATGAAGAATTTTTCCAAATATCCAACCCAAATCTTCGCTGGTGCAACTTGAGGCTGTTTCCTCTTGTCCTTTCCTTTGTTACTTGGGAGAAATATCTGACACCCAGCTCCCTACAATCTCCTTTCAGTCTGCTTCCACAACAGATCAACAATTCATTCATCCAAGTCTTTATCCTCTGCTCTTAAATTTCTTATTGTTATCCAAAGCCAAAAACACCTTTACAGCATTTCTGGGATCCATTCAGTGTGAGAAATCCTAATCTAGGAGTTATGAGTAAGATTGAAAATGAGATTCATAAATAAAATAAAAATTGAGTAATTTTCTAAATAGATTTTATAAATAAGATTTATTTTGGGGCAAAGCTGCCCCACTGGATCTTTTCTGCTACACTAGAGTATAAGAACAATAAAAATTATAGAATCATCAAATAGTTTGGGTCAAAAAAGATGTTGACGTCCCACTGATAACACAGAACTGCAAAACCTGACACTAAAGTGCCACACAAGTGCCACAGCTACACATCTTTTAAATCCCTCCAGTGTGGGTGACTCAACCAATTCCCTGTCTTGCCTAAACTCATTGGGTATCAAGATCACCTTGGGAAAAAGGCGAAAACAGGAGCTACTGTCAAAATATTGTTGGGAATTTGTGACCTTTCCAAGCGAGGGAAGTGTATCAGTGGGACAAAAGGGGGATGGAGAGATGAGCAGGAGGATGGCTGCTCTCATTTTCATACAGGGCTGCTTTCCAGCAGAGGACAAGGTGAGGGCAGTGGCTGATGGATCTGCCTCCCTCCCAGCCCCAGGTGACATTCACAGCTGCTTTTACAGGATGCTCCTCTCCAGGGGCAGCTCCTCGGGTGTCCTTGAGCTTTGTTTGTGCAGGTCCTGCGTGGCAGGAACCAGAGCCAGGCTGGGCTGTTGTGCCCTTGTGGTACCACCCTGCAGGACCCTCCTGGAACTGTTTGAGCAAATGTGTTGTGTGCATGCTGCAGCTGGACACAAAGATGTTCAGCTCCTTCCCTCAGCTTCCCTGTCAGTTTTCCTGCTGTAATTTCCCAATTACCATGAGATGCCAGAGACTTGGGGCTGGTTTTGCAGTTATTCCCTCTCCAGCTAGGAAGGCTCAAACTGGATCATGGCCCAAAAGATGGGACTTGGCTTTTCTGTTTAGAAAAGGGATGCAGCTCCACATCAGGAATTAACCTGCAGCTGGTCCAGGCAATCCTCTTTCTCTCCCCTGAATCACAGCCAATCATCCTATAATCACTCCTGAGAAACTAGGAAATTTTCCTGTTTTCACAGAAAACAACAATCAGTGCACCCAAGGGATGAGCAGCAGCTTTATCATGTGTACCAAAAATATTCCAGGGAAAATCCTCCAAGGAACTGAAGGCATTAGCAGGATCTACCATCTCCTGCACCTGGACATCGTGGTCCCATGCTCAAGCCTCAAGGGAAAGATGGGAAGAATGGGAAAACAAGGTAGGGAATGCTTCTGCTGAGCACAGCAGGTGCCAGTAGAAATCCAGGACAGAGAAGGAGCTGCTCAGGGATGTACAAATACACTTGGATTAAAGGCTGGGAGAGCAATGCAAGCACCTGGGAGGAGATGTCCCACTCACATCCTGTGTCCTGTTTGCTGCTCAGCACTTCCAATTCTGTGGATGAACCAAACAGAGCATAAAATCCCTCAGAGCCCAAAATCCCCCAGAGCCCAAAATCCCTCAGAGCCCCCAAACCTGCCCTCAGCCAGAGCTCAGGGGAGCAGAAGCTTGGAGAGGACCACAACCATCACCCCATGGTTGCTCACACCAAACCCTGGAGAGTGGGATTGTCCACTTGGGGATTTTGAACCCGAAATCTCTGGTGCATGGGGCTGAAAGGAGAGAGGGAGATGGAACTTCATTGCTAGCTCAGAACAGAGAGCCTGCAAGTCCCAGCTTTGGTCCAGATCTCCTGTCCCTTGTGTCCTCTGTTCTTACAGCGTCCCTCTCTCTGAAATATCCATCCTGATGCTCTTTCCCAGATTTCCATGGCAAAGCCAGGGATGGAGACACAGGCAGATTGCCTCCTGTCTATCTCTAAGCAGCACTTCCCAAAAGAGCAAACAAACAATGCTGCCAACATCCCAGCCCTGTCTCTGAGAGTACAGGAGGCCCCAGGGCCAGGTTGGGAAGAAGGATGGCTCTCCTGCTACCAAAACCCCAGCTCCAGGGGATGCTGCTTCTCAGAAACCTAAATCAGAACATTTTAATGGCTAAGTGCAGAGCTAGAGGATAAAGACACAAAGAAAAATAAATCAGGCGGATGACAGAGGGGCTGGGAATGGGAGGAGGTAGCAGACGGTAAAAGAAATTAAATCAAGAAGCCAAATTAAGGTGCTGCAGGCAAAGATGAAGATGCTGGATTAAAGATTAACCGTAACCAAGATGGAAATGTGGCCCTTTAAAGGTACAAATTGCTTCAATGCATTTCACAAAACCCACACAAATCTCCTAAGAATAAAGTTTTCACAGATGCAGCTGGATCACAGTAACAGAGATATCTGGACATGAGAACTCTGGATGGCTTCATGCTCTGATGTTTCCAGCTGAGAAGGGGAATTAAAAGCAGAGGAAAGGCAATCATCCTAAAAAATTGAAAGCCCTGCATTGAAGTAAAGGAGGAGGGATGCAAGCAGTTGTTAGAAGAGTCTGGCACTGTGCAGATAAATTCTGGGGGTATGTTCAAATCACTCTGAATCCAGGGGAGCTGCTGAGCCCTTTGGGGCTGTCTGTTCACTGAGCATTTCCTAATTTATCTCCTGCCAGCCAGCTCCAAAGGAATGATGGGTGAGCTCCATGTGGGATCTCCTTCACACCTGTTCCTTCACAGCCCTGAGCAAAAGACAGCTCAGCCAGCATCCCCATCAAAGTGGAGCAGGTGAAGCAGGCTCAGCCCTCAGCTCCAACCCTGGCAGCAGAGGCTCCTCATCCCATCACAGCACATCAGGTTTTTGCACTGCTGCACATTCCCATTCCAGGACTGCCAGGAGAAAGGTCTCTCATGCATTGCCACCTCCTTTTAGCACCAGCAACTCACATTTTCCACTGGAGCATCTAAGATCCTGCTCCTGGAGAGTGAGGGGCATGGAGGAACTGGATGGGGTTATGAGGTTCAGTTTTTTAAAACCCTGAGGTATTTTTTTTAAACATTCTGATGAGACTTTCCAGGGTGATATGGATTTAGGAGCACCCCCAAAAGCAGCATGGAATGGTTTGGGTTGGGAGGGGTGTTTGAAGCTCATTGTAATGAGTGATGACCAGGTTCCTCAAAGCTGTATCCAGTCTGACCTTGGACACTTCCAGGGATGGGGCAGCCACGACCTGGCTGTGTGAATCTGTCCCTTATGGTACAACCTGGGACAAACACAGCCTTGCTGTTCCTGGTGGGACTCCCATGAGCAGAACCTCAGGGAAACACCAAAATCAAACTCAGCATGCACTTCAAGCCTCCAGCTGGACATCAGAGAGCTCTGAGCCAGGTGACAGTAGGACAACACAGGAACACACCCACAGACATGGGGATGCTGCTCTGAAAATGAAAAGGTTTGGTCACTGTGAGCTCAGCTCACTGCACTTTTTTCCCTGCCACTGCTTTCCTTTGCTCCTTTTCCCTTTGGCCTCCTTTTCCTCTGCACTCCACAAAATGAGCATTTCATGGGAGTGGAGCAGCCAAGTGAAGCTGAGCTGGCAGCTCCTTGAATGCATGGAATGCCTCCCTCGTTCCCAGCTCGAATTTCGGAAAGCAACATCTGCCTGCTCCTGAAGGTCATTTGGATCCTGGATCAGGGATGCTGCACCACCTCCTCATTGCTATGCTGTGCCTGGAGCAGCCATAAATGTCCTGTCACATGAAATGCTGCTTCATTACAAGTTTTGGGAGGGAGGGGACAAATAAAATGCAGAGCAAATGGCACAAACCTGCTCTGATGGGACCAGTATGATTCCTGCCCTTACTTCCGAGGGCATAGAAAGGAATCCAGAGGTTTTGCTTTGGATCTGCATTTGCACAAGGGGAGGAAACCGGTGGGAAATCGAAATGATGCTAATGCAGTGAGGGGGCTGGCACAGTCGTGGCTACATAAATGCTAATAAATAAATAAACACTGATGTTTAAGATCTCGCTGCCCCCTCTCCTTGAACAAGCCGTTCCCAGCCCTCCTGGGGGCTGATCTGATGTTTTCTCACCAGGGGGGTCCTTGTAAACATCTCCCCAGTGGGCAGGGCCCGGGTGGATCAGAGGGAAGAGGGTGAGATCCCTCGGGAGGAGTGGGAAGAGAGCAGCAGCAAGGAAGCTGGATCCAGGCTGCCAGGAATGGCACCTTGGCACAGATTGGCAGCTGTGAGGATGCAGGGATGCGGGGCTGCAGGGATTCAGGGATTCAGGGATTCAGGGATGCAGGGATTCAGGGATGCAGCAAAGCAGAGGATTGTAGTGAAGCTGAAAAGCTGCAGAGCAAACTTCCCTTCTCCAGCCTGCACGGGCAGGAGCTGCAAACACAAATCAAGCTCCAGACCTGCAAAGCTGGCAGAGGTTTTCCTGCAGGAAGATTTCTCCTGCCGTGCAGTCCCAGTGGTTTTTAGTGGACTGCATGATGTGGCCGTGCCTGCTCTAATTCCTGCTTTTGTGCCATGGATGTCTGGGAGGACAGGCATGCAGACACAGCACCCCAGCAATTTTCCAAGGAGCAGGAATAAGGAGCAGGTGCTGAGCAGAGCGACATGGATCTGCTTGTGCTTTTCTCAGGAAAGCAGGTCATGGGGGAGGAGGGGGAGTCATTTCCCAGCTTTGCTACTGCAAATGTGTTTAACCAAAGCCATGCTGGTTCCCAAATGCTCTGCTGGCCCCTCTGGAGCTCATGCAAATAGAGATTGGTATCAAAACATTTCAAAGCCACTTTCAGCTAATGAAATAGGCTTGCAGAGATACGAGCTGGTGGAAACCTCTCTACTCCCAGCAATATTTCTTCATTAGGCTTTTTCCTATCTCCTCCCCATCCTGCTGTATCTCTGTACATCTGGAATCAGAAGGGACAGAGAGTTCCCCAAAAAACCCAGGCAGTGGACCTGGCTTCTATTCTATTCTATTCTATTCTATTCTATTCTATTCTATTCTATTCTATTCTATTCTATTCTATTCTATTCCATTCCATTCCATTCCACTCCACTCCACTCCACTCCATTCCCATTTTCAGTGACACCCCTACCTTCAGCCATCCACCTTTCCCAAACTGGACAGATGTTGCAGCATCTGTGCAAGCTCACACTCATCTGTCTGCTGTGCTTTATGTGCTGAGGTTCAGCTGAGCTGCAGTGACAGGTTTGGGAGAGCATTCATCCCAAAGGGAGTTTCTGACTTCCCACTTAGTGAGAAGATGTGGAATATTCCTCAGCTAATTAAATACTTGCCAATTATAAGGCAGCACCAATGATGGCTGTGCTGGCTAAAGCAATTTTTACTGAAAAATGTCTCCGCTGTCCTGTCTGGGGTTTGCCTTTCTTGCAGAATTGCTGATGGTGCAGCAGCAGGCACAGTCCTAGGGGTGAAATGTCCTTTATTTCCTGCCCATCCACCTCTCCACACAACCTTCCCAGCAATAAAATGCACATAAACCAGTGCCAAACACATCCATCTCTGCCTCCTCCCTTGGCAGGGTGATCATTTCAGCCCTTCCTCTGCACCTCCTGCAGACCTGAACACATTCCCTGGGCTCTGCTTCCACACTGGAGCATCCTTCCAGAGGGACAACCAGGTCCTGCTGCTCAAAGGTTTGTGATGCAGGGATCAGGGTTGGTTCTACAGCTCCCAAGCTGGGAAATTCAGAAGTCCCCCTGAGACTCACTGATATCTCGTGGATTAAGCCAATAAGAATTGAAGGCGCTCAACCCTCCTGGCACTCTCTTTGCCAGGGCCCAGGGGAGGCAGGGGGAAGCCAGGCAGGATCATCATCACAGATGAAATGCAGAATCCCAGCAGGAAGCTTTTATCCTCTGGCTCAGGACTGCTCATTGTCAGGGTGCTTTGTCCCAAAGCCAAGCTGGCACCTGGAGCCAGGAATCTCCAAAGGAAGAGATCAGATTGCAGAGGGTGGGAAAAGGGAGATTCCTGCTGCTGCAGCTCCTTCCATTCTACCAGGAAAGTGGCTAGAGGAGAATGTTCAGAGGAGAGAAGCAGATAAGCATCAGGATAAGGAATAAAGGAATAAACAGTGGAGATTTTGCAGAGAAGAAACTTTCTGGAGCCACCAAGGAAGCAGAACAAGTTGGGGAGAGAGACAGCCTGGAAATCACAGGGGAGTCTGAGTGTTTGGAGAAAGTTGATCAGAACATTTAGTTTGACACTCAGGAGTCCTGAAAGGAAAAAAAAAAGTTTGGAAACCACAGTTCTGAGGTGTAAACTGGCTGTTTTCTCCCCAGCCCCTCCGAAATGTCCCTGCCAACACTGCCGGCTCGTGAATCAAGGTCATCCACAGGCTGAGCAGACAGGTAGGTTAGGAGCAAAGGGATGGAGCTGCTGGTCCCAGCCTTCACCTGCCCAAGGGTAACAGAACTGAGCAGGAAAAGTAGAGTGGATGTGACAGCTCCCACTCCATGCTCCTGTTTGATCTTCCTTTCTTTGCTGAGATGACAGGCGGTGTCAGAGCCAAGGAGCACCGCTCAAAGCTGCGGGCTCCCAGGCCACCTCTTCTAAAGCTTTTCTGGGGAGGGAGGGAGGCCAGGAGGACTAAAATAAATGCTCCTTGTCCAGGGGACCCGAGAGCGGGTCCCCACGTCACTCCTGCTTCAGAGCAGCAGAAAATGTTCTGAGAGTTCCTGTCAGTTCTGCTGCAATTTGAAGCCATCTCACCCCTGCAAGCCTCCAAAGCAAAGTGACACTTGTCATTGGACCAACACTGCTCCCTCCTAAACCCTCCAAAAACACTAATCTGGGTAAAGGCAAATGTGAAAGAAAATTCAGAGCTGCAAGTGACCTAGAAAAGGAGATTTTTTTTGTGTGTGTTCAGCTGCATTTGCAATAACAGCACATTGAAAGCTGCGATAGGCTCGGGCGTGACAGCAATAGGAGTCATGTAAATCCTGGTTCACAGACTGCGGAGAGAGCAGGCAGGACAACCTCAGCTGCCTCCCAGATCCCGGGAGGAGCTGGCAGAGCTGGCAATTAGCAAAAGCATCTTTGTGAAGCGCTCGTAAACTGAGCGGTTTGAGTAGGAATGAGCTGGGAAGCCGGGAAACGCCCGGTGCTGTGAAAGCGTCTCTAAAAACATTTGTGAGGTGCTGATGTCTGAGAGGAGAAAACGCAGCAGCCCTCCAGAAGCGAGGGTGGAGAGGGGGAGTTCTTTTTATAGCTACCTGGGGAAAAAAAATCAACAACATTTTTGTCCCACAAACAGGATATTCCTGGGAGCACCGTGGTGGAATTGACCTCACCATCACTTCAAAGTGAATTTTAGGAAACGTTTCTTTACACAGAGGGTTGTCAAACACTGGAACAAGCTTCCCAGAGAGGTGGCTAATGTTTCAAGCCTGTCAGTGTTTTAGCGGGATTTGGAAAACTCTCTTAATTACTCCAACCCTGAACTGGTTGGAGGCAGTTGGAGTTGGCAGTGGGCAGTTGAAGTTGATTGTTCTAAATCCCTTTTAACTGAAAATTCTATTCTATTCTATTCTATTCTATTCTATTCTATTCTATTCTATTCTATTCTATTCTATTCCATTCCATTCCATTCCATTCCATTCCATTCCATTCGCAATTCTGAGATTCTTCCCCTGCCCTGTTCCAGGTCTCTCATTCAAAACATCTTCAGTCTCTCCCCTCACCCTGAGTTGTTTCTCTTGGGGCCAGCAGATTCTCTCCTGGGACTCATCAATGCAAATTTAATGACTGAAAAAATCCTTGGGCTGCAACTCATCCACAGCCACAATGTGCTTTCCCTATCCCTGCATTCACACTGGATCTCCATGTCTTGGGCATGTTTAAATTACACCCTAGGCATCAAAAATCCCTTCCCTCCAGGTGCCTTTGTGGCTGAAGGATGATTTTCCCAGCCAGGACCCAGATCCTGCAGCAATATTGGACACAGGGAGCTCCCTCCCCTCTCCTTGTGCTGTTCCAAGTGCAGCAGCTCTGGTGACACCTTTTTCTTGAAGCTGCCTGGATTTTAGGCATTTGCATCATGGAGCTCGGCCTCCCTCACCACCAAACAGTCCCTTGGAACATATTTTAAATGTCAGGAAACTCTCCAGCGCTGTTTTGACCAATACCTGGGATACCAGGACTGGAAAAATCTGTCTGAACACAATTCACAGCAGCAGTGATACATTACTGCAACTTCAATTTGGGCTAGTATGGAAGACTAAAGATAAAGATATCCCAGCTGACAGAAAAAACCTGCACCAGCCCTTTGCCCAGGCCCTAGCCCTGGATTATGTGTGAAAAAAATCACATGCATATTGATAATCCCTGGGATAATCCTGGGCAGTGCCCTAGAAGCTGTCAGGAGCCTTGCTGAGGTTTGGAGGATGTTTGGCATTCCTTAAAATTTGACATATGAGTTCTACTATGAGCACCATTAAATAAATAATAGCCACAGCTAAAAGTGAATAGCATTCTCTTGGATCCCAGCTCCCCTGGGCTCCTTTTCTCCCAATTAACCTTTATTCAGAGCCACCAGCAGAGCCACCAGGAGAGCTGAGTTGTGGCTCTGCTCTGTTCCTCCTGGATGACAGAGGATAAATCCCTCCCTGGGTTTCACCTTCCCCACCCAAAAATGACACAGTTTGGGTTCTGGGGACGGCCCATTACTCATCAGTGCAACAACGACTTTTCCTCTTTTTGTCTCCTTGGCTGGCTGGCTGGTGTGGATTGGATCCATCACCCAAAAATGGGGGGGACTGATATGCTTCCCACCCATTTTGCTGCCTGCACTTCCATCCTCAGCAGCAAGAAAGGCTCTGCTCAAACCTGGGAAGATCAAGGCTCTTGCTGGGTCAGGCTTCAGACCACCACCATAAAATCATAGAGTGGTTTGGGTTGGAAGGGATCTGAAAGATAATCTCATTCCAGCTCCTTTCCAAGGGCAGGATCAACTTCCACTGTCCCAGGGTGCTCCAAACCCCATCCAACCCGGCCTTGGACACTTCCAGAGATTTAGCAACCACAATTCCTCTGGGCAATCTGTGCCAGGACCTCCCCACCCTCACCCTGCCATGCTCCAGGCTCTGGCTGAGGGTGAATTTATTCCCTCAGAGACAAGCAGCAACCCCCCTCCTGACATCCCACCAACATTCCACATGTCCATTAAACCCCCTGGAGATGCAGCTCTGGCCTGAGGCTGAAGGGAGCTCTGGGAGATGAACACTCATCTTCCAACTGGTCAGCGCTGTAATTGAATTAAAGGATTTGCACAGCCCTGGAAAGAGCCTTGACAAGTCTGAAAATTGTTCTCTTCTGTGAAATTGTGCTTTCTGACCTTGCTGCATCAGTTATTTTTCTGACTGAGGGTTAAAGTGCATCCAAATAAATCTGATGGGCAGTACACAGAGGATTTGTCCTCTCCAGGAGTTTTGCTCATTGCCTTCCAGGAGGGCCACTGGGAGAATCTGTCGAGCTCCACACCAAGCTGGCTGTCAGAGAAGGCTGGATATTCCATGTTTTTGCTAATCCTCTCTGCCATGGCGTTGAGAGGCCATGGAGAGCTCAGGTGGGATGCACAGATTTTGTGCCCCCATATGAGCTATCTCACAGTGATGGCCCTGAGTCTCCTCATTCCCCCTCGTGAACACCCAAATTCACATGGTGATACTCCCTGCTGCCCACACAGAACAAAAACCATGATGGGAGCTCCTCTGGGTGACCAGTCTGACCATCAACTTCACCTTTAGAGAAGCAGTTCTCAGTGATAAATAGGAATATTTATTTCTGCTCACTACAAGGACATTTCAAGGAGCTGTCTGATGTTATTTAGCACAGCGGGCTCAGGGAAAACTGAGGCACGAAGCTTACACTGATTTGCCCAGACACACAGAAAGTTCATCATCAGACAAGGGCTGCATCACAGGCACTGTGGCCTCTTTTTGCTGCAGAACATTTCATCTTCCAACATGGGGCACAAGCAGTCAGGTGAAAATGAACACAAGCCCTTTCTTCCTCTTTAAAACAGGGGCAAACTTTCCCCACCCCTATTCACAGTGTGCCTGTTCCGGAGCCTTTTCCACCACATCCATCGGTCCTGCCTTGTCCATCCTGCCCAGTCCATCCCGTTTGAGCAATGGCATGGGCTCAAGGACCTGCACCCTGATCATTTCCCATGGAATCCCACCATTAGAATGAGGTGGATGGGACTGGAATGGACAAGAATAGATACAATTAGATATTAGGGGGAAAATCTTCCCTGTGAGGGTGGTGAGGCTCTGGCACAGAGAAGCTGTGGCTGTCCCATCCCTGGAAGTGTCCAAGGCCAGGTTGGATGGGGCTTGGAGTGACCTGGGGCACTGGAAGGTGTCCCTGACCATGGAACAGGGCTGGAATGGGATGGTCTTGGAGGTCTCTCTCTACTCAAACCATCCTCTGATTCTATAATGAAATTTCAGCAATACAAAATTGGTTGTGGTGGATACTGCTGTGTTTCTGGCTTGCAGTTTAAGGATTCATTAAAAAATGAGGCATTTTAAGAACTTCATCTGAACTTGCCTCAGTCTTGCAAGGAAGTTGAGCAAAGAGGCCTTGATGGGGAAACTTCTTCTTGTGTCCTTAACAAAGACTCATAAAACATCACCCGCTCAAACATCTACCTGGTCCTGAGGCACTTGTGTTCATAACACACCTTCCTCAAATCATGCACAGGCTGCTCTGGAGCCCTCAGCTCCCAGCAAAGCCAGTCTTCCAGAGGATACAGACCTGGTAAGATCTGGGTTTGGAAAGTGGAGCTCTGTACCCAGACAGACTTTCCTGTGCCCATAAAGGCAGGCTAAATAAATCCAGCAAAGAAGCACGTGGAGATAAAGCAACTCCACTCTCAATTTCACACACAGAGGGTGCAGAGTGTTCTGCTGGTGCAGCTCTTGTGTCTCCTCTGTGCACCTGAGCCTGCCTTGAAGCTGGTTCAAAGCTGCACCTGCTGCCTGTTGAGTCACTGGAGTTAGAGCACACCAAAAGCAGGCAGCAGATTTCCCCAACCTGCCTTTTTTCCCCACATTTCAAAGGCTGGAGCTGTGACCCAAAGCTCTCCACAGCACACACAGATGCCTGGGCTGTGTTGTTACAGTCTGGAGTCCCCCCATGAAACCTGGGAAGTGAAGTTGGATTTCCAGCTCAAGCCACCCTCAGCAGAAGACATGCCAGGAGCCATCAGGGATGCAGGCAAGACAGGGATGCAGCCATAGAATCATGGAATTGCTGGTTGGAAAAGATCCTCAAGCCCAACTCTTAACCCAGCAGTGTTCATCACTGAATCTCGACCTCAAGTGCCACATCCAAGCATCTTTTAAATCTCTCCAGGGATGGTGACTCAACCACCATCCTGGGCTGCCTGATCCAGCACTTGACTACCTTTTCCATGAAGTAATTTTCCCTAATTTCCAATCTAAACTTCCCCTGGTGTGGCTTGAGGCTGTTTCCTCCTGTCCTTGTTACCTGAGAGAAAAGATTGACCCTGACCTGGCTGCCCCCTCCTGTCAGGGAGTTGTGCAGAGCCAGAAGGTTCCCCCTGAGCCTCCTTTTCTCCAGGCTGAGCCCCTCCAGCTCCCTCAGCTGCTCCTGGTGCTTGTTTGGGTTTTTTGTTTTTTTTTTCAGAACACACAGCACAAACACATGTGAACACAGAAACACATCCCAAACCCCTTGAGGCTCCCCCTGAGCTCTGAGCTGAGGTTGAGAATCACATCACTGAACCCAAAGCCCCTTCCCAGTGGGAGCATCCTCCAGGTGTCACTGTCTGGCTTCTGCCAGGTCTGCAGGGAGAATTCATTTATTCCCAGCCCCTTTGCTAGGGAAGCAAGGGAGCATTTGGTTCAGAGCCTCTGAATCCTCTGTCCTCTCTTTTCCCTTCTGTCAAAAGCCATTAAACCCTGCTCTGCTGGCAGGCAGCAGAAGCCCTGAGTTCTCCTGCTCAGCTTCTCCTGTGCTGTGAAAGGCATTGGGGAACAACCCAGCACCTGCTTTCCCAATTCCATGGACAATTCTGACCACTGGGAACAGCTCAGCAAAGGCCAAAGGAGTTTAGCTCCTGTCCCAAACAGGGATGGACACAGCCCTGTGCTCTGCTGCTTTGAGCTGACAGAATTGGCCACCTCCTTCCTGAAACACCTGGAATCCAGGTAACAACTCCCAGGAAAAGGAGTTGCAACAAGGGAGGTGTGTGGCAAAACAGCCCCCTGGAATCTTTCCTTCTTTGTGCTGCCAGCAGCCCCAGGGCTGAGCAAGGATAAATCCTCAGGCTCTGGAGGTGTGACTGGCTCTGACTGCATTGCCCTGTTTTGTCTGCTCTCATCCAGGGCTAGAAAAAAGTCTCCTGGGACCATAATTCCATCTGCCTGGTTGCACACTGCGAGTGCAGCCAGACAGGCTGAATTAAGGGACACTTCTAACTGGGTTTAACACAGGGGAACTAATGGGAATATTCAGATTAACCTCCCTGCACGCCCCTGTGTAGCCAGGCTTTGCAAGCACGATGCTTTCTTCCCTCAGCACTTCCACAGCAGCAGTTGGGAAAGGCAGGATTTGCAGCTGAAGATGTGGGGAATGAAACTGGGAGCTGAAACAGGGGGACTGGCAAACACCAGCACAGACTCCCTGTATGGGATCACATGAAGGGCAGTGCTCGCCCGCAGCTGGAGTGCTGCAGTAAAAATATATATAATTTGTATAAAATTAATATGCAATAGGCCATAGATCCAAAGGGGAGAGCAGTGCACTGATTTCTCACTGGGTTTTAGGGTTTTAACAGACCATCAGATCAGGGAAATGACCCCTGCTCCTGTGAGACCCCTCCTGGGCTGTGCCCAGCTCTGGAGGCCTCCAACATCAGAAGGACATGAAACTGCTGGAGAGATTCCAGAGGAGACCTCAGAGATGATCAGGGATGGAGCCCTTCTTCTCTGGAGGCAGGCTGGGAGAGCTGGGGGTGTTCAGTGTGGGAAAAAGGAACCGTCAAGGACACCCCAGAGCCCCTTCCAGTGCCTAAAGGAGCTCCAAGAGATCTGGAGAGGGACTTGGGTCAAGGGATGGAGTGCCAGGACAAAGGGGAACGGCTTTAAGCTGAAAAAGGGTGGATTTAGGTTGGATATTAGGAAGAAATTCTTCCCTGTGAGGAAGGTGAGGCCCTGGTACAGGTTGCCCAGAGAAGTTGTGGCTGCCCCTGGATCCCTGGAAGTGTCCAAGGGGAGGATGGATGGGGCTTGGAGCAGCCTGGGATAGTGGGAGGTGTCCCTGCCCATGACAGGGGGGTGGAACTCGATGATATCTGAGGTCCTTTCAACCCAAACCATTCTGTGATTCTGGTTTTGGGGGAATCATTTATCCCTGTCAGCACAGACAGGCTGTGACTGCCTGATCTACAGCTCTGGCAGGCTCATTAATGCTCTGGGTGACAGACAGAGGAAAAGAGAAGCTGTTTCTTGACTTTAGAAAGCTCTTCTTCAAAAGGCAGGCACTGGGAGATGGATGAACTGATGTGATGAGCAAAATGATTTCTGTGGGACATTAGAGATAAGACAACTCCTGTGTGACACGTGGTGGGGAGTAGAGGAACAAAAGGAGCTGTACATGACCTCCAAAGGGAATCAAAACAGCAAGGCTGCAATCACAAAAAGCCCCAAAAGCACAGGAAAGTAAAGTCAATGCTTTTCTCTTTCATCAAGAGGTGTGAAGCCCATGGAACTCACACTGCATCCTGCTCCTTGTGCTGCCCTGCAAGGACTTTCCTTTTACCCTGCAGGACATGCAGTCAGGAATCCAGACAGCTTTGGATTCTGCAGATTAGATACTGGATATCCCACTCAAAAAATGGGAATTTCAGGTAAAGCAGCTGCACCTCAAGAATCATGAGGTATCTGGACCATAAACACCAAAGAGTACAATTACCCTACAAAACAAATATACAAAAAATTCCTCCCTCTAGGATATTTTAGGGGTAGCTCTGAGTTGTTCCAGACAAAGCAAACAAACAAAAATACCCCCAAAAAACTTGCTCTGACACTTCAAACCTCTCCCAGCGGTTTGTAGCTGTGTGTGAGCACCTCCAGGACCAACCCACACCCTACCCCTCAAGCAGTTCCTGTCTGACAAAATCCCATGAGCAGGGCTGTCCTCATCCTCTGGGAGCTGTATTTTAGGACACCACAAGTTTCCAAGTGATTTCCTGTCCCACGTTGGGCGCCAGAGTGTAGGAGTGTCGGTGGGCAGGACGGTCAGGACAGATGGAGAGATGTCTAAAGCCAGGTCTTGGAACTTGTGGTTTATTTCAAAAAGGCTTGGGTGAAAGGGCCCTGCCTGGAGCTGCCAGGGCAGAAAGAGAGTGGGAGGCAAGAGAAAGAGGTAAGAGATTGGTAAGAGAAAGAGCTCAGAGAGCCAGGTTTCTGTTACAATACAATAAATCTTCTTCTGTGATGAATATCCTGATTTTCACTAACCAGTCTAACACAAGATACAAATCCTATAGTATTTACATACAGCCTATAAGAATCATTACATTACCATACTGTGTTACACTTTAAACCCTAAAAACTCCTCTTTGGACCCGTCCTGCCAAGCCAGCAGGGTCTTCTCTGACCTTGGGACCTGCCTGTAAGCAGAGGGAATTGTTCAATCAAGAGGGGATTACTTTCAGCTGGCCATATTATTGTTTTCTAGTTATTTAGTAACTAAGGTTTAGTATCTCAATTATGGCTTTCATTTCAATCTCGCTTACAGTTTCCATATTCTCAAAATCTTTTGCCAGGCAATCATATTGATAAGGTTTTCCTGTTTCATTCTCCCCAACAATTTCCCCTCACCCCAGAGCTGGGGCAGTGTTTGTTTAGTTCTCCAAGCCCAACCTTGCTCACACAGATCACCTTCCTAAACAGTGAGGTTTGCATTTCCTAAGCCAGGTAGGTGAAAGGCTTTAATTAGTGCAACAGATGATCTTTCCCAAGGGAAGTTGAGGGTGTCCTTGAATTAAAACCACAGATTCCGCAGGTGCTTTCTCTTCCAAGAGCAGAAAAGTTTTTATGCAAATATTTTGGAAGGTTTGGAAAGGCCCCTTAAGATCAGTTACTGTAATGCCTGGTTATTATAATGCTTGGTTATTATAATGAGACAGAGAAATTTCTGGATGGAGCCAGCCTGTGGGATGAAGGTTCCCCTGGAAGTGCAGACCTGCTGGATCTTACTCTGTGTATGTCTGGGGTTGGATTTCACATCTGCATGGCCTGGTTTTGTCTCCTGCACCAGGGGCTAAAATACAAGCCCTCAGCTGGTTTGGACCCTGCTGTCACCAAGGAGGGGACAATTAGTGCTCACCTGCTGCAGCTTGATCCCATCTTGCCTCTCCAGACCCTTCACAGGATGGTTTGGGATGGAAGGGATTTAAAATATCTTCTCATTTCAACCCCCTGCCATGGGCAGGGACACATCCCAGGCTGCTCCAAGCCCCATCCAACCTGGCCTCGGACACTTCCAGGGATGGGACATCCACAGCATCTCTGGTCATCCCAGTCCCAGGGTTGCAGTATCATCCTCACAGTAAATAATTTCTTCCTAATATCCAGTCTTAAGCTACTTTTTTCACTTTAAAGCCATTCCCTCTTGTCCCATCACACCATGCCCTTGTCAGGCATCCCACACTTTGTAGTTTTGTCCCATTCCTTCTCACAGCACTGCTCCTCATTTAGCTGATCCCATGCTTAAAGAACACCCAGACACAGGTTTGATGACCTGAACCCAGACTCACCAGGCCCATGGGGCAGCAGGACTGCTTTGCAACACTCAGTAGCCCCACACCTTCCTCTGCAGCCAAAGAATCATGGAATTGCTAAGGCGGGAAAAGATCATCGAGCCCAGCTCTTCACCCAGCACTGCTGTGTTCATCACTCAACCTCATCCCCAAGTGCCACATCCACACATTTTTGGACACTCCCGGGGTGGTGATTCCACCACTTCCCTGGGCAGCTTGTCCCAAAGCCTGACCATCTCCCCAGTGAAGATTTTTTTCCTAATATCCGATGTAAACCTGCACTCGTGCATCTTGAGGCCTTCTCCTCTTGTCCTGTCACTTGTTACCTGGGAGAAGAGACTGACTCCAACCTCATTAAAACATCCTTTCAGGGAGTTGTAAAGACACATCAAGTGATGCTGTCACCACCAATAACAAACCCTGGCTCTGTCTCCCTTTCCCACGTGAAATCCCTGTTGTGCACAAGGCAGGTGAAAAATAAAACTCTGGTGATGCACAAGAACATGAACACATATGTGGCTGTATTTATCAACTCCTCTCCTGTCCCAGCAGGAGAAAGAGGAGCAGGAGACCAGATCCTGCCTGGGTTTTCACTTCATCAGGGCTAAGCAGCCAATAATTACTCCAGATGAATGCCCTTGGAGGAGAGCCAGAGAATCCCAAATCATTCTCTGATTTCAACTTTCAATTTACCCAGCCTGTGCTAAGCTCATTAATCACACTTGCAGCACCCAACACAACAGAAATTAGTCCCTGATCTTCTCCCCTGTTATTTCGTGACATGAGGAGTTGAGGGCAAGGGAAAGAGAAAAGAGAGGCAGAGGTGCCACCCACGAATCTCACAGTCACTCAGAGGGGCTGGGATTAATAAATCAAAAATCCATTGTTAATAGTACAAGCTTAAATATCCATCTAAATGCAAATGAATGAACACTCAAAGGTTCTTCCCCTTTTTTA
Organism: Sialia sialis; assembly: GCA_009812075.1. NCBI lineage: Eukaryota > Metazoa > Chordata > Aves > Passeriformes > Turdidae > Sialia > Sialia sialis. Next base: position 1,144,231 of record VRYO01001463.1, read on the forward strand.
ATTTCCAAGTGCTCTGTTCGACAGCTCCATCTTTGAGGAAGCACATGGTCACCAGATAATTGTCTGGTTCTAATTGCAATTTTACAGTCCAACCCTTCACAACCCATGGGTTTTAAGTGGCCTTTAAAGGGTTTTGGCATGCTCTAGATGGGATTGGAATGCTCAGACGGCTGCAGAAACAGCTCTCATGGGAGGATTGCTCCAGGTTTCCAGCCTCTGTACCTGTTCAGTCACAGGAGGCAAGGGGTTAAATCCAGAGGCTGGGTCACTGGAATCAGGTGGAATTTGAGTGACCAAGACCTGCAGCCTCAGGGGGAGAACTGTGAGGATGGGGAAGCTCCACCTGGCCACTCATGCTTGGAGCAGGAGCACAGAGAGAAAAAGAGGAACCTTGAGGGGTCTCAGCATCTTCTGAGAAAGCCACACCCCAGCAGGTGGGCTTGGGCTGCACAGGGAATGCAGCAGGGTGGGGAACAGGCAGGGAAAGGAAGCTGTAAATCCATGAAATTGGTCAGAACTGGGAAATGGGATTTCGCAGAATGGTTTGGCTTGGAAGGGACCTTCAAGAGCATTTAATTCCAACCCCTCTGCCAGGGACAGGGACACTTTCCCCTAGGCCAGCTTACTCAAAGCCCCATCCAACCTGATCCTGGACACTTCCAGGCATGGGACATCCTTAGTTTCACCCATTTGCACAACCACCTTATGAGCCTGGTGGGTGGGAAAATCTCCAGTTCACAGGGAGAGGTGGGAGGAAGGAGAAAATGGGAGCAAAGAGAGGAACCACAAAAGAGTGATTGAACCATGGGGTTTCCTGGCACAGTCACCAACCAGGACCTCTACCACATACCAGGAAACAAGTCCAGGGTGCAGCCTAAAAGTTCTTGTTCCAAGCAGGAAACAATTACCCAAAATTGTGGTTGAAACCCCTTGACAGCTCCAGAGTTCTGTTCAAGTTCGAGGTGAGCAGTCAGGATTGGGGGACAGAGTTTGCATAATTTGCTTTTCATTAGACTTTCCCAGGAGGCAGCAGAGGTAGAAAATCAGCTTTAAAATGTTGTGCAAATCAACTTTTAAAATATTGCACAAACAGCTTGGCAGCTCCCCTCGCCAGAGCTTGCCGGATCAGCTCCAAATTTTGGAACATGGTCCAAACAAAAAATCTGCTGACATCAGGATGTGGGGCTTTTCAGCTGCTTGAAATTGCAAATGCTGGTTGCAAACACTTGCAGGCATGCACACACACCCCCCAAAACCCCAAAACATGGGGAGAGTGGAGGCTTAGCAGCAACATTTGAACAACCAAGCTGCTGGGGGGTTGGAATCAATCCTTAAAAACTGATCATTGGCGCCAAGAAATTTCCTGCTCAGCTCTTAGCTCCCATTCTTTGGTGCCATGAGGATGAAAGGCTGAAAGGGATCCCAGCATCTTGCACTCCCAGAGAGACAACAGGTAGCCCAAAAAGCTGCTGAGCCTTGGGAGGAAGAGTGTGGAGCAGCCAGACTTCCCAGGGCAGGAAGCGACCTGGTCCAGGGGGGTGGAATGAGAGGAAATTCGGGATCCCTTCCAACCCAAACCATTCTCTAGGATGAGGCAGAGCTGGTGATGCTGAACTGCTTTGCCTCCAGTTCAGAAATGCCATCCAAACCTCTCAATCCATGCTCAGCACTGGGCAAACCTTCACCTGTGTCCTACCAGTGCCAGCTCTGACAGATTCCTGTCCCCAGTCCCTCAGCCACATCCAAACTGGATTTTGCTCCCTTCATGCTCAGGCTGCAGCTAATTAAATCCAGGTCTGAGCATGGCAGGGAAACATCTCCATGCTCCTGGACACAGCCCTCTCTCTGCTTTTGGAAAGCCAAAAGCAATGGGATGGAGCACAGAGCAAAAGGGGCAATGGTTCCAACTCCTGCCTTTACTTGCCAAAAATTGGGTTGTTGTACAAGTGCTTTAATTCCATTCCAGCATGGAGAAACAACAGATTTAGCAGAGCAGGCCAGCTCCTGAGCCTGCCCACCAATCCAAGCCTCTGTGCTGGCCCACACACTCTTTAGCACACAGAAAATATAAAACCCCCTTTTATCAATTTCTTAAAAGTCCTCCTGCATCCCAACCATCTTCTAACGCTGCAGCAATTTTCACTAGAATCCAGAGGGACCAGTTCTGCCCTGGGCTACCACACAGGTGTGATTCCAGAACCTCTGGGTTCTCCAGCTTTGCTTTGGATCCACTCAGAGATGCCAAATTAATCGCAGACCAACAAGAACTGAGCTGAGTGTAAATATGTTGCCTGCCTCTGTGCGCATATGCTGCTTAATGGAGCCTAAAAGGACAAGAATGGAATCATTTTTCAGATGCTGCTGGTAATAATAATAAATAATAATAATAAATGCAGAGGCATGTGCCAAATGTCTGAGATCTCAAGGAGAGGAACTGACTGCAAGCAGGAGAGGAGCCAGGTAGGTGCTCAAACTGAGATGCAAAAGTCAGCGAAGTAAAACCACCATTAAATCAAACACTTTGTATCCTTGTCAAGTTCACTCAGGATTTAAGACCTCACTTTCAGAGTGGGTTTTTTCTTCTACAACTACTCCCCATATGGGATTTATGGTCCCAACTCTCTGTGGTAGTTTGGGATTGCTTTTATCCCCTGCTGGCCACAACCACATCACTCAAACCCTCCTGAACAGCACCAGTCATCACTGGAATTATGACAAAAATCATTTTTCTATATCACAGCAGCACAAAATGAAGTCCATATCACCTGAGCTTCACCTCCACAGACCATATTTGCAACTGATTTTTTGTTACTCTTCTTGAGGTGCATGATTTGGGGTGAGCACTGCAGAGAGCCAAGCAAGGCTTTGCTGAGCTCACTCTGAAAACTTCCACAGTCCTGGCTCCCAGTTCATGCATCCTTTATGTGGAAAAAATCCAGAACAGCACTAATAGACAGCTCAGAGAGAGGCAGTGCACATGTGAAGGAAGAAGCTCTCCCCACCAGAGCGAAGAAAATACAGAGTGGAGAGATCAAGAACTGACACATCACTGCTAAAATTATGATGATTTCACCCCAAAAAAGCAAACAGATCTGTGAGAGTAAAGGGGAACCCACAGAACTCACCCATCATTTTCATCCCACAGGATGCAGGTCTGGTTGGTGGTTCCCTGCCGGGAGACAAGAAAGGGAAAATAGAAACAAATCAGTGTCATGGTGTTTGTGGAGTGTCTGGACTGGCATGAAGAATGTGGGACCTGTAAAACTCTTCCACTGCTCTGAGGATCTCTGGGATACACCAGATGAGCTCTCATGGACCTCTGATCCTTGGAATGGCTTTTACCACCCTGGGATTGAAAAGCCAGAATAAAATGTGCCTTGGTTTGTTCTGCATCACCACCACTGCAGAGGGATTTGACTCTGCCTCTCTCCTGACTCAACCCACAGATTTTCCTCCTTATCCCTCCTCTCACACAGAATCCTTTTGCTGCTCCCTTCTGGAAAGTGGATCAAATACAGCCTCTGCTTTTGTGGGACAAAACCATATCTCTGCAGGTGTGTTTAGAGCTTCCTGACTCCATCTGGCTGAGACAGCTCTGGAAAATCCCTCCAGGAGTGTCCAAAGACACAACAGATCTTAATATTCATGTTGTAGAGCCTCAGGAGGGCATCTGATCTCCACAAAGATGGGCTTTGGGGTATGTAAATGTCCATCCCATAAAATCGGCTTAGGGTTGAGCAGAGAAGCCTGGAGGGGATTTTTGCCTGCCTTGGAAAGCATTGAGGACAAGAGTAATTTTCCAGAATTAATGGGAACAACCTTTCCCCCTGCTTTTCCCTCCTTGAGGAAGAGCATTGTTACATCAAGTTATTCTAAAGAGTGCACAGTTATTGCCCTGTGATGATGCCCACAATGGAATGGTGTGAACTGGGGACAAGCGTGACCCTGTTCCCTGTGCCTGCAGTGTCATCCTCCTGCTGCTCTAGAAATGAAGCTTTCTTTTCACCTCCCTCCCTGCACCAGCACATTCCTGCCCCGCAGAAGCAAACAGAGCCTTGGGATGGGCAGCTTCCCAGGAACCACTTACATTGTACAGGTGGGAAAATTCAATTTCCAGAGGGGTGAGGAGAGACCGAAGCAATGGCTTCACAGTCACAGAGATGACTTTGGAGTTGAGAACGGTGCTGTTCCTGGGGAGGAGAGGGAAAATAGAGGATTTAGAGGGATTTTTGTGAACCATCAGTGGTGGTGCAAGGTTTGGTGTGCACAGTGCACAAGAGGTTGATCCCATTATTATAAAATACCCCCATCCTCTGGGCTCCCTCACAGCCAATCCACATGTATCCCTCCAAAATTAAACCATTTTATGAACCTTGTCAACCCCTAAAGCAACTGGACTTAGAGTCTGTACCTATCCCAGAAATAAAATATTCCTGGGCTCACTTTCTGTCCCTGCCACAAGGAAACAGAGCTCATTTGGACTACAGTGGCCCTTGCAGGACCCTTCCAACTCAGAATACTCCATGATTTCATGTGTTTTCCAAAGAAAAAAGTCCTGTTTTGCCTCTCCAAGGCTGGCTAAGCCTGCACTGCAGTGGGGCTGAGGCATGGCTGTTTGTGGGGCACACACCATCCTGGCTGGAGGCACTGCTGGGGATCTCCATTCCCTGAGCACCAAAAGCAAATGGAAAAAGGCCAGACCTTTCATGTAGATGTCTAAATGCCCAGAAAAATATTGCAATAAATCTGGCAGCCCTGGGAGATTTGGCTCTTAGGAGGGGTAAAAAGTGAAGAGGTATCTCCCATTCCTGGAAAGCCAAACTCTTTGTAGGCACTTCCCTGGACACTGAACATCTAAATACACAGAGTTTCCTCATTTTTGGTATTTAAATAAGCAGAAGGTCCCCACAAGCAGCAGCTGAAGGTGCTGCCATTAAAGAATTGGTAGTGGAGTGGTACATCCAGCTCAGGCTGCTCCAAGTCCCTGTGGCATCCATGGAAAAAGGAAATCTTCACCAAATCTGCAGGTACTGCTAAAATCTTTTGGTTTTCTTTCTGGATTTTATCTTTATTTGAAAAAAATAATTAGTTGGGAAAGATTTAAACCCTAAAAAAATAGGGTTTAAGAAAAAAAAGAAGAAAAAAAAAATTTGAATTGTCCATGGATGTGTAAGTGGATGCTCAAAAAGCCACTGTTCCACCAACACTAGAGGGAACAACAACATTAATTTAACAGAGAAAGAAAAAGATAAAAAATATATATTTTCCTTTAAAAAATAAAAGAGGAAAACTAAACAGGAAAAAGGAGAAAAAAAGAATGAAACAACAAAGCCCAACCATCTCCCTACAGAGGAAAAGTAAAGGAGCAAATCAATAGGAGTAGGTAGCTGTAAGAAGCTAAAAATGGGATCTGCTGAAAGGGAGCCACCAGTGCATGTCTTCATTAGAGGCTGTGTCTGTGAGGGTCAGTCCTTGGGTCAGTGCTGCTGAATATTCGCATGAGCAGCGGGGATGACACCAAAACCTCCTTGAGGAGCCTGAGGAGCAGGTGAGAATTGATGCAGCAAGTTCAGACAGAGAGAGAATTTGATTTTTCAGCGTGCCAAGTTGTTGGAACACAGAAGTGACCAGTGTGCAGACCATGAAGGGTGAGCAGTGGCCACGAAGCTGCAGCTCAGCCAGAAGTTAAAGGAGGCTCACAGAAAAAATGGAGAGCAAATTTTTACTTGGGTAAATAACGCTAGCACAAGGGGGAATGGTTTTAAACTGCAAGGGGAGGGGTTTGGATTAAATGTTGGGAAGAATTTCTGTGCTCAGAGGGTGATGAGGCCCTGGCACAAGATGCCAAATCCCTGGAAGTGTCCAAGGCCAGGTTGGATGGGGCTTGGAGCAACCTGGGACAGTGGAAGGTGACCCTCCCCATGGCAGAGGGCTGGAAAGGGGTGATCTTTAAGATCCATTCCACTGAGATAAAGCAAAGAACTTCTGTCTGTACCCTCCTTGTCTGGATTCCACTGAGCTGTTGGGTTCAGCTTCACTTTGAGAGGGGGAAACAACAAAGGGAGCTCAAAACAGAGACACAAAATCTATCCAGGTGCAGGAAAACAAACAAAACTTCTCTGTTGGAAGGCTTGTCTGATAGCTCCTTGCACGTGGGGGGGCTTTTAAGTCACCCACCCGAAGGCCAAATGCCTGGAAGTGAAAGTCAGACAAATTCAGCTTTAAAAAGAGAGGCAGGCTCCTGGCAGAGAAGGTAATTAAATAGCTGAGCAGTTTGTCGGGGGCGGAGAAGGACTCAGTGTCAGGGGGAATCTTTCAAGAGGAAGATGAGTCGCTTTTCCTACAAACACATTGCAGCCCAGCTTCTGGGAAGAAAACAAAATACGTGGAGATTGGGCTTGGGAAGGAGTTCAGAGGAATTCAGAGGGCTCCTGAGTGGCCAGCAAGGGTGTGCAAAGAGCTGTGAGCACAATGCTGGGTACACAGGGAGAACCAGGCTGGTGGCTCTCTGCTCTGTCCGTGTCCTCTGCAGCAGAGTCCAGCTGGGACCAAGCGCCTCTCTCACCTCCCTGCCTTGGAAAATCAGGTTTTGTGTGCAGCCCATCCCAATTGTCACAGCTGCCAGGATCTGTTGGGCTCTCTGGCTCCAGGGGGACAGAGTAATGTGTGACTCAGAGACAGAATTGCTGCTTGGGGGAGGTAAATTGGGACAATTAGGAACAGCTCAGCTGGTGCTGTTTGCTGAGTTAAATCTACTTGGTTTTTTTTTTCCGTCTTGGAAGAATCAGTCTGCACTGAATCAGAATGGTCCAATCCAGGGTCTGGGTCTGTATTTCTTATGTGTACCCCGGAATAGCTGCTCTCCTCAGTGGTCAGAAATACTTTTTACCCACAGGCAGCTCCGTGGTTATTCACAACGTTCTCCTTTCTAATGCTGTGTCCATTTGCACAGTGCTGAAGTAAGAGCTGCTTTACTGCCGCTGCTCTAATTTATCTTTTTTTTATTTTTCTTTGACTCTCCACAGGTGATTCGAGACTCGGGATTTTTTTAAAGAGGGACTGTCCTTTAATTAAGGAACTTCTTAAATCAGCTCTCCCGCGGGAAGGCTGTTGGGAGGCTGTGGCTGCCGCAGCTGCTGGTTATCAGAGCTCATTCCCTGCTTGGCCAGAGGAAGCTGAAATACCGCTGGATCATTTGAGCCAATGATGTTTATTGCCCTTCTGATCTAATTCCCACTGCTGTAATGGAGGATATTACAGAATACAGTTGGCTGACTTGCTAATTCCTCTCTGCACTCACTCGCAGCTCTTTTGCCATTGCCAGTGCTAAATCTGGAGGTATTTAAATGATTATCGGTGAGGAGAGATGCCCTGGTGTTTATGGTAAATGGGCTCACGCTAATCAGTGCAGAACAGATTTAGAAGGTGCCTTAGGATGCTTAATTTACTGCCTCAGTACCAGTCTTGGAGAGGAAAAAAAAATAAAAACAAGATCGAGAGGAAAAGAGAGAGGAGCGAAGAAACGGGAAGGGAGCGCTGAACACAAAAGCTTTGGTGCTCCAGGCAGTTTCAGCACAGAGAACAGGCAGACATGTGCAGCCAGGCATGCTCTGCTCTCCTCTCTCTCCCTGAGCCTGTCTCCAGCCCTGCTGCTCTCCAGAGCTCAGTGTGGCTGGCAGCTCGGCAGGGTTGGGGCAGCTGAGCATCCCTCATCTGCCAGGGCTGCCAAAATGTGACCAGGAGTTCAGGGTGAGGTCCCACTCCTGGAGGGTGAAGGGTGGAGGGGAAGAACGAGACAGCAGCACTGAGCTTGCTCCCCTCCTGCCTGGGGTGCTGCAAGTGGATGGGGAAAACTTTCCTTGGGAAAGCATTCCTTGGGAAAACATTCCTGAGGAAAACATTCCTGCACTTCTGGCACGCGATGCACGAGCCTGGCCCCACCTGAACACAGGGGTCAAAAAATATTCCCACTGCAGGTCAAAACCTATCTTCTTGCACCCAGTGATCTCTGCTTTTCCCTGGAGAACCAGTGTTCTGCAGCCAGAGGGATTGCCCAGTGCTCCCCAGCCCCTCTTACCTCTGCAGGGAGAGGATGTTGCCCACGTTCCTGTACAGCACGGTCCCCACCACGAAGACAGAGGAGTCGTCCAACACTGCAGGACACCAGAGGAGAGGGAAGAAGACAACAGCACTGAGACAGTCAGGGTGGCAGCTGTGCCCATGAGACACCCAGGGGCAGGATTTGGCCTCTGCAGGAGCATGGCCAGAGGTGGAGGGCTCTCTGTTGGGGCACGGCCAATGCCAACATCACTGCAGTGGGGCTGCTGTCACTGCAGGCAGGGGTCAGCACCTTTGGGGTAACCCAGCATCCCAGATTTCTGTCCTCACTCCTCCCAAAAGGCGCCCCCTCCCATTCAGAAACCCCCCAAATTCCTCTGACAGCACCACAACAGACAAATCTGCAGGGGGAAAGGTCTCTTGCAGGCACCTCGAGGGCTTTGGAGCCATCCACAGCTATCAGACCATCAGAGAGAAGAGCTGTGCCCAGGCTGACAAGGCCAGCGGGAAGGGGAGAGGTCCCACTGCGCCTGCTCTGACCCCAAAACTCATGTGCTGCCTCTGGGGCCTGCAGCAGATCCAGATGAGCCTCTGAATCATCTGTGTGACCTCTGGGCACATCGCTTGACCTCCTCTTCCTCTGATTTTTCCTCCTCCATGACCTCACGGTGCCCAGCTGCAAGAAGGCAGAACTTCCCCTGATGAACCAGGAGCAGCAGAGGCAGCCCCAGGGCTGGAATTTCAGGGGGAGAAAAAAACAAGTGTCTGTTGTGGAAAGCAATGCTGAAGAAGCCTGGGGAAGTGTGGGAATACAACTGGAGAGCAGATCTGCTAGTACTGCTCAGCTTGTCCCAACTGATGTGGATCTGTTTGCCATAGTAGGCCCCAAGCCTTG
>VRYO01001463.1:1154183-1169512 GCA_009812075.1 Sialia sialis
GACTGTATGTCTGCTCCATCACTGCAGGACAGGCACAGCTCTGCATGTCCATCTTTCTTATCATCAGATTGGGATATCTGGTGAGCACACAACTGGGAGAGACTGACACACAGGCTTGCAGAGCAATTCTGTCACCCCACTGCATAAATCAGTGTTGGCCCATGGAAATCAACTGTTCAAAGTCAGCTCCCAGCAGTGAGGGGGTTTGGATTTGGTCTCATGGAAGCTGCCTGTCTTCATCACTTTGCTCAGGATAGTTACTCCTGTTCCCAGAGAAAAGTGAGGATCAAAACGAATAGAGGTGGATTTCTGCTGGAATCACTGAGCAACCTCTCAAAAACTACACCACCAGCACAAAATATTGAATAAAACAGAGGCAGAAGAGCCCTGGATGGTGCCCAGGAAACCATGGAGAAGTGAGCACTGATTGGGAGTTGTTTCCTCAGGGTGGATGTCACGTTTTGTTTGCTCAGTCACTACAGCTAAGGGCCCTGGAGCAGCTCTGTGTGAGGATGCTTCCAACAGAAATATAGAAAACAGCCCCATGAGGAGATGGATACTTTTGGGACAGCCCTCAGCCTCAGAGCAGGATCAGCTCTGTCTAGGTCTGGTCCAGCAATTTGTCCAACAAGTGATTAAAGATTTTGAAAGGTGAAGGCACCACAGCATCCACAAACAAATTGGGATAATGCTCCAGCAGGGAGCTCACGCTGCCTGCAAGGCACAACAAAATTCCAGGAGTGCTTGGCAGGGTCCTTGCTCTGCCAGTGACTCACTGTTTACCCTTGGGGTGTCATTTAACTGCTCTTGGCCTCAGATTTGCCAAGGAAGAGATGGCTGATGCCACTCCCAGCAGGGAGGCCCATGACAAAAGGTCCTGGTGTGGTGACAATGCAAGGCCAAAGGTCTTTTGGAGCAACAATTCAGTCTCCAGCCTCTGTCCCAAGGAAGGGGAGCCAGCAGCTCCCAAAGCCATGAGTGGCAAAAGCAAATCCCATCATCTCCCATCAATCAGCACAGTTTAGCGTCCTGCTTTTGAGAAGTCAAGTCTCAATCCTGCCAGATGTTGCCTCTGCCAAAAGATGAGCACCTTGAGTGTGTTGGTTCCTCTCATCCATCAGACCATCCCAGAAACCTCCAGGTGTTTTTCCAGATCTGGCAGTGAGGCACCACCTCCATTCTGGGGCTCCTGTCCATGCCCTGATGTGATAAATGCCTCTGAATTTCATTTCTAGGGGCAGGAAATTTCACACAAGGGCCATAGATGCCCAGATCTAGCAAAACCTGTCCAAGCAGCAGACTCAGAGCCATCAGCTGCTCAGCCTGACCTGCTGACTCCCAGCTACTCACCCCCATATATCTCCATCAGGTCTAGATCCAGGCTTGGAGGGCACCTAAAGCATTGTTTGCCAATTTTTCCTGCTTCTTTAGGAAAAGATAAACATCCACACCCAGGCATTAAACCTGCCTCTGAACTTTTGTGAGGAGTTTACTTTGAACTCTTAGTCAGGCCATATTTGAAAGCCTTATTTGAACTCATTGGTGCTTTGATGTCCAAATGTTTGTGAGCAAATCCAGCTGATCTGGAAGAGGATTTGAAGACCAAGTAAATGGAAGGCAAACTCTTAGAAAATAAAGGAAAAAGAATTATGTTGGCTGTGCTGCCTACCTGAGAGCCCTGAAGACAGGATGCTCTTGGAGACAGTGACCTTGTCCTCCGAGTTCTTGGCCCAGTCCACCATTCCCCTCCAGCCTTTCATGGGGAAGGTGATGTCAGTTGCTGCATTTGCAGGCAGTTTGTGAATGCCAAGGACTGGGGAGAAGCAAGAAATAAAACCAATCAGTGAAACCAGGTTCAGTAAATTCCACATGTGCTCAAGAAAACATGGAAGCATAAGTGGGCAATCAGAGAGATTGGATCTGAGGAGCCACAGGAGTGATGCTCTCTTGAGGAAATGTCTGTGCATGAGAGAAGATACAAACTGCTTTGCTGAAAGTGTCCTGCTTGCATTAAATCTGGCAAAGGAGAGTCTGCTCCAGCACCTTATCTCCAGGAGTGGCCAGCAGCCGCTGGTAAGTGTGAGAAAGAACAAGACATCTCTTGGTTTGTCCTCCCAGCAATCAGCAGGACTTCCTCAGCTCCTGGCTGCATCCAGATCATCAACTTGAGCAGCCACCAATGGACCTCTCTTTTGTGCACTTCCCTAATCCCATCATGAACCCATCTGTACTTTTTGGCTTCTGCCACCTCCTCTGGCAACCAGTTCCATGCTGTGATTGTGCACACAGCATCAATCAAGCACTGCCTGCTGTTTGCTGGGCTCTTCTTGTGTTCAAAAAATAAAAGGAAGAGTCTAACTCTGCCCAGTTCGTCATCTGTTCTCCATTTGGTAGATCTCTCTCAGATCTCTCTTGGACATCTCTTCTTCCTCATGAAATCCCAACTTCTTTGGAGAAAAGCCATCCCATATTTATGCCCATCCATGTTTTCCCCCAGACCTTTTAACATCCCACCACCTGCTGCCTCCCCTTGTTCCTTCCCTCCCCACAGCCCAGGTTATAGGTATTGCACAGTAATTCACAGCTTTTGGGGGTCTCTCCCCGACGTGGGGAGTGACAGTGAACTCACCCAGGTTGTCCGTGACTTGGTAGGAATCCCGGAAATCTTTCATGCGAAAGCCGATGACATCAATGAAATCCTCCACAAGCCTGAACAGCTCCTTGGCATTTGGCCCTATCTGCAAAGAGAGGCAGGGCTTTGAGCAGAGCAGATCCTAGACAGCAGCAGGAGCTTCTCTGCAGGCAAAGGTTTCTGCTCTCACACATGAACTGGGAGCATATGCTGGGTATAATGGACTCTTATAGAGCTTTGGAGAAAGAGGATTGAGGAATTCTAAGAGGAAGCCAAGAAAAAGTAATAAAGAAAGAAAAAGAGAAAGAGGAAAAGAGAGAGAGAAGGAAAAGAAGGAGAAGGAGAAAAAGAGAGAAAGAGAAAGAGATACAAAGAAAACAAAGAAAAAAGAAGAAGACAAAGAAAAAGAACAAGGAAAAGACAAAAAAAAGATAATGTGACACTCAGATGAATAGAACTTAGGGTGGAGGGCAAGATTTTAAACAAAAGGGAATATTGGATACCCTCTGGAGAAGAGAATAACCTAGCCATCTCCTTTCATAAAATCAGAGAAATGCAAAATAGTGTGGGTTGGAAGGGACCTTAAAGATTATCTCATTCCAGCTCCCTCTGTTGAAAGCAACCACACCAAAGGACAATTGTGATCTAATCAGGCAGCCTGATTTTCTCCTTTCCTGTTTTGTTGTCAGGATCCCACTCCCTGAATCATCAAGTTCTTGGTCCTGGGCTGTTCTGGAGTTTCTCTGCCTCATTTCTTTCCTGTTTTTTCCCCATTGATAAAGACATTGGCAGTGACTCTTCTTTACCCGTACTTTGCCAACTTCAGACTGGGCTGTTAAACAATAACCAGTTTTCCAGTGACAGTTTCCATAAAACATAATCCACTTGAAATGAGCTGTGCTGACTCCCTGCCTTCTCCTCAAAGCACCTTTGCTCACGGGGGCTTTGCAAATACCACGAAGGGCTGAAGGAAAGCAGTTCAGCTCCTCTTCTTTTCCCTCTGCACCACTTTCACGGCGTTTTCAGTTCCTCACTGTAACCCAGACATTCTGAGGTGGCTGTGTGAGCTGGAGGGACAGCTGGGGACAAGCAGGATGGGAAGGAGCCATGGAGAGGGTGAGCAAGGAGCACAGGGGTGGCCATGCGTGTCTCTGTCTATCCAAGGGAACTTGGTAAGACTAAAACTGTCTCAGGATGAGATTAAAAAGTCCTGCCAGTACAGCAGGTGTGCACAGAAGGAGGAGAACTGAGTGAGGATGCTATTTTTAGCTGCACACTTTTATATTCCATTACAGATTGAAATCACAAGGTCAAATCAAATACAGGTTACACTGGATATTGCATGTTATTATATAATGGTCAATGAAGGCTCTTCAAAAATCATTGTAGCCCTTCTCTGAATACCTTTACAGGTTGTTTAATTTTTATTTTCCGTGAACAACATCTTTCTGCCTACGGGGGGCACAGGGCATTGGAATGTGAGACTGCAATGAAGTTGGGTTTATTTTTAATGAGCAAATTGGGAGCCAAAGGTTTTATTTTAAAAGAATTGGTTTATGTCATGAAATGCAAGGTGTGATTTTGGTCCAGCACCTTAGGGGGAGAAGCAGAAAGACCTAAAACCTCTGTTCACAGAGATGTCTGTGTCCTAAAGTCATGGTGCTGGGCTGTCATCTCAATTCCCACTAAAACACACCCCAGGAAAACATTCTCCCCATGATGTTCCCCATCCCTGTGTAGGTCATGGTGACTGGGCTGTGCCTGCCTGGTGGTGCACAGAGCAGACTGCACAGGGAAAACCATTGGGAACCAAGTGCCACGCAGAGAGAGATGTTTTTAAGGGCATCAACAGGGTTTCCCTGTTGTCATGACAACTTTGCAGTCTCCTCTGCTCAGTGCTGAAATACCTACATGCACCTGGAGGCTTGAGACCAGTATTTGGGCACAGAATCACAGAATCAGGGTACAATTTGCTTTGGAAGGGTCCCCTGAGTCCATCTGTCCCAACTCATTTTCTCAAGCAAGGCTGCCTTGCCCAGGACCATGCCCAGATTCTCTGTCCCACCCAGAGGCAGAGCACGTCACCCTCATCCAAATTCAATAGGAAAGCACAAGATATCAGAGAGAAAAGAAGAGAGAAGAGGAGGGAAGGGAAGAGGAGGGAAGAGATGAGAAGGATAAGAGAAAGAAGAGAGAGAAGAGAAGAGAAGAGAAGAGAAGAGAAGAGAAGAGAAGAGAAGAGAAGAGAAGAGAAGAGAAGAGAAGAGAAGAGAAGAGAAGAGAAGAGAAGAGAAGAGAAGAAGGCTGCTCAGCTTCTGGCAAAGTTTCTGTTGCATGAAGGAAATATTTTTGAGTCCCTGTCTCATGTTCTGGACTTTAAACAATTGTGCCAGCCCTTGTTAAAAAGTTTTCCCCAGAGGACTTCCCTGGTAGGAGTGAAGATAACTGGACTCTTGTCTTGCTTTGTGTGTTGGGTGATTTTTTTTTTCTGCCATATTTGCTGTTTCCAGATCTTTTGGAGGAATTTTGCAACAGCAACAGCTCACAAAAGGAATGGTGAGATACAGCTCCACAATAGAGAGTTCAAATGGGCCACAAAAGACAAGGGCCAAATAAGACACAGAAAGAAAAACCACCAATACCATCCCCTAATATTTGAGAATTCAGCTACAGAATTATTCATAGAATCTTAGAATGGCCTGGGTGGGAAGGGACTGTAAAGTTCATCTAATGCCAAACTCCTGCCATGGACAAGGACACTTTCCACATCTTGCTCAATGCCCCACCCAGCCTGGCTTTGAACTCTTCCAGGAATGGGGAGTTTGGGACCGAGCAGGATCCCTAACCTTGACAGGAGAGACATAAAGCAAAATATAATCGAGCCCAGAAGCTCAGATGAGCAGAACCCAGCTCTGAAAATCTCTCCTGTCCTGCATCTTTTCAGCCAGGAACTCAAAGCCACCTGATCCCACTTCTTCATCGTGGTAAGAGGAAAGAGTGGAATTACAGAGAGACATCAGGATTATGAACTCCAAACTAAGTCTGACCCTGAAATCCATCCCAAATTTCGTTTACACCACAAGCATTTCACTGCTCTTCATCCAGAGAGTCCGGCTCAGATCCTGTGGCTCCCTGAGTTATTCCTTTAATGTGACTCAGCCTGGAACTAAGCTCTTCTTAGGAGGTCATGTAGAAGTTGGAAATTCCCCTCCTCATGGCTTAACCCTGTGCTGAAAGCCTCTTTATTCCCAGGGAAGGTGCTGAAGGCTCATACCAGCTGAGCTTCCTCCCATTTTTCCCGGTTCTCCTCTGACAAAATGTTGCTGATGATCTGGACGAAGTTCTGGAGAAGGGAGACAAGAGGGGACAGAAGAAGATTTTATTCAAACAACCCAGGTTGGGAAGGTCACAGAGGTGTGGGAGGGACACGTGAGATTTGCACATCTCCAAAAACATTCTCATGATCCTATTCCCAAAAGGTTCCAGAGTATTTCACAGGTCCCCAAGGATTTTATTGGTAAAACAGGTTTTAATAAGACCTTTTTCCCAAGGTCTTCACTTTACTGCATCTTCTAAGGATTGGGAATATGTCTTGTATCCATTACTGATGATTTTTAAGGACAGATATGGTAAATATTTGTCAGAAATTGGTTAAAACCAGATGATCTCCCATTGTATAAATAGTTTCGTATCTTTTTTTCTATTCTTTCCGTTGTTTCCAATTTATGGAAACCTCAGGATCCCCTTTAGCTTGTGAGCAGGCAGGAGATGCAGATATGAATCAAGAGGTGCTGTCCATGGTAGGACCTTTGCAGCACAATGAGAAGGAAGGAGACAGGAAATTTAAAACTATTGATTTTTTTCCTCCAGTTTTACCACTGTCTGCAGATCCTGAAGGATCAGTTTAATGTTTCAAGTCATGAGGTGATGACCCATCCCAAGGGTGTATCCTGTAGCTGCTCTGCAGCTGCTGGAAGTAAAACCCTGGGACAAGAAACCACGATGATATTCCCCTACATCAACACCTAATGCCACTGGATCATTTTATCTCGAGTCATTAGCCTGAAATCCCTGCCAAATAATGTTCTCATATAAATTAGGCTCTGCAGTGAAGCGCTATCAGGTTGAAATAGTTCAGAGTGACCTTGGCTTTCAAGTTCTTAGTTTCTAAACCAAGAAAGAACCACTTATAAAGGGGAGTTTGTTCATACAGAAAAACATTTATGTTGGGAAAAATCATCATCTGATTTTCATCAGCACTGCATCAGCTACAATCAGTCTCAGCAATCAAACCTGGAGCTCCGAGCATGGGCACCTGTCTAACCCAGCCTTGGGCTCCAGGAAATGCACCTGGGCTCACCTGCACATCCCCAGAGGTCGGGCTGTGATAAGCCCTACGGAAGATCTCTGTCATGTTCCTGAGTACGTCCATGGTGGACAGCAGGTCCCCACTGTAGCTGGTGCCATCCTGGGAGATTTCCACAAGGTTCTGGAGCACATCTGACAGCCCATCTCCCATCAAGCCACGCTGAGCTTTGGCAAGGTGCTCCCTGGTCTGAGAAACAGAAAAGAAATGTGAGAAACACTTTGAGGGACAGTCAAAGTCAAGTTAATGAGCTCAGTGAAGGAATTGCCAGGGGAAGGTTTTTGACCTCCCTCACAATTCAGAGCGCAGATGAGATGAATCTGACAATCTTTGCTGGCCTGAGAGCCTCTGATATTTTTAAAACAATAGAAAAGAGTGATGGATTCTAAATTATCTTATAAGTGGTTCTAAAATGACAGAGAATTGAAATTTTCTGTTTTGCCCACAAAGAAGAAATTGTTCTACTACAAAGTTTCTTCTGTTCATAGCCCAACAGAATATTTTTGCCCACAAACCTTGTTTTCTTATAACCAATTTGGAATTATTTTAGGACAGACTGTACCTTACCATGAACAGAAGAGGTCAGTTCTCCTAGAAGCCACAGGAGACCAGCAGAAATTCCTCATAACAATGAATTTAGGATTAACAAATAATAAGATGCTTATTTAAAAGTGATACAGTCATAGCGATACTTAATGATAATGTGGTATGACAGGCCTGGAAGAACCCAGATTCTGCCAAGCTGGATTTTAAAATATCCTGAAACATCCCTTGTCCATGGAGTTCATCACAGGGTAAGCAGAAAAAAACAGCAAGAGAAAATTGAGGCAGAGCTGGAAACTCCTTTTTTCCCTTCTTTTTTGTAACTACAGCCGTGTGTTGGGAGGATGCCAAACCTGCTGAGCTGAGCAGTGGGGCTGCCTTACCATCATCTGTATGTTCCTGTAATCAATAGAAACACACTTGATGTAGGTTGGAGGCTCCCAGTAAGCGATGCCTTCTTCATCCAAGATGCATCTTCGAAGGATCAGCCCTGGGAGAACGAAAGAAACAAAGATGGGACTGAGGACAGGATGGAAGGCCAACCACTCATGGGGACTGGTCTTTTGTCATGAGTAGGAAGTCATGGGACAAGAGGACATGGCTTCAAGTTGTGTCCGGGAAGATTTGGAATGGATATTAAGGAAAAATTCTTCACAGACTAGATGGTCAAGCATCAGAAGAAGCTGAGAAGTGGTGGAATCACCATCCATAGAAGTGTTCAAACCACACGTAGATGGGACACTTGAGGACATGGTTTTGTGGTGGGCCTGGAAGTGTTGGGTTAATGGTTGGACCTGAGGATCTCAGAGACCTTTTCCAACCTTCATGATTTCATGGAGATCACCCAGAACTGGTCAGTGCACCAATTCAGACTCAGCTACGAGCACAAAGGTCACCAGAGGCACCTGCAGATGCCTGAACAAGCCTGCAGGGAGGATTATCTTTATTTCCTTCTCCTGCCTTTTATTACTGCAGAGCAGCAGAAGGAACTGGGCAGGAAAACAGAAATTCACAAATTGGACATGGCTGGTCAGGGTGAAGGGAAGGTTTCTTCTCCTGCCCTGGATGGCAGCATTTTTCTTGGCTTGGGAAGCGCCATGAGCCTCCCCAGGTGGTTTGGTGTGGTACTTGCAGCTAAAGCAGGGCTTGCGCTGCCCACGCAGCCTGGTGGGGAATAAACACCCGACAGCACCAGTTTTGCATCAGCTGAAACTGTCTGAGAGCTGCTTCCAGTCCTCCCCCAGGCCTCTCCTCAGCTCCAATCCACAGAGGGGTTTGCAGTGATAATCACATGCCTTGTGAATATCAGAGATATTCTGATATCAGAGAGGAGGAAAGGGAGAGGGATCACGCTGTCCCAGCTATCATGGTACCATTTGGAAAGACGCTGAGGATCAGGTTTGCTGGATCTGCAGTCCCATTGTTGCTGCCATGTGATTTAGTGACCTTTCTTTGGATACAGCCCTTCTAGGACAGCACTGGGGATGGCACTGACTGTCCTGGGCTGGGTCAAAGAGAGCGGTCTGCACCCAGCCCTCTCCCTCAAACGAAATAAAACCTTTACACTCATTATTGACACTGCTGCCACTGTTTCTGTTCCTGAAACATCCAGTGAGGACAAACCCCACCAGCATCACTCCTGGAGCCTTTTCTGTACTGCCTTCCACTCCTCAGGAAACAGGTAACACCTGGATGCCCATGTCCTTTTACTTTAGCCCAGAACAACCAGACCATCAACTTGAGTGCTCAAATAAATTTTTAGAGAGGCGCTGAAGTTTTTAAGTGGGCAGCGGAATTCAGATTTCCTGCTCTCGTACAGCAGCTGCTTTTATGGGCACTGGAGAGAACTGCAACACCCAAATCCAGAGGACTCTAAACCCTACCTGCTCTGCAAAGGTTTTTGTGGATAATGGAAGGAACATATCCCACTGCTCCTTAATTTCAAATTTTTCACAGGACCAGGCAGTGGATGGATGGAAACCACCTCAGATTACCCAGTAAAAATGAAGATATTTGAGCTTAACAATGAAACAAAACCCAGACAGAGTTAATTTAGCCATGGACAAAGAGAGGGAAGTCCATGTGCCTGTGCTGTGGTCCCACAGCCAGGTTCTGCTCATCCAGGACACAAAGGATGTCCTGCCCAGCATGCAGTCACCCTTACCGGTGGCATTGCGGGGACAGCGAACGGCTGCAGCATCCCCAGCTGGCGTCTCCTTCCAAACCACAGGGCCAAGACTCTCCTCGTCACAGATTTCGTGGGGCTCTGCCAGGAGAGAAAAACCTCGTTGGTAAAGCTTCCTCCTCAGCAAGGGCATGCAAAAAGGGAAGTATGGGAGTGTGGTCTGTGAGATGGGAGGCTGGAGCTGCACTCCCAGCTCTGCTGCTTCTTAGTCGCTCCAAAAATGTCACTTCACCTCTCTGGATTTGCTGTGCCTGTCTGAAAACCGTGTGTTCATCCATTCTGAGGATTAGCTCACTGAAATCCATGGGAAAGTGCATTCTCATCCTTGCCTTGCCTTGTGGCAGCTCTTTGCAAGAAAACTGCAATTGCTGCCCTCTACTAAAGAGTTTAATTTCTTAATTTTTAAGGGGCATATATTTTGTGGGTGAGCTCCATGGCTGCAGACTCCACCTCTTCCATCCCTCATGGTCACCACCTTCAGTGCTGGATGTATCTAAAATGTGGCTTGGCATGAATCAGTGGATCAAGAATGAAAGAAAGAAGGAAGGAATGAAGAGACAAGATGGACACATCCCCTGGATGGTTTTCATTCTGCCTGCTTCCATCTTGTGCACAAAAGAGAGTAGATCTGTGCCCCAACAACTTGGAACTGCATCAGCAGCTCATTTCCAAACATTGCTGCAGAGCCCAGGAGCCTGCAGAAATGTGTTTTGAGACATCACAGGGGAAAAAAAAAATCATTGGAAGGATGGCTTTGGAAGCTTCTGTCTGTGGGTGGAGCCGAGTTGGTCCTGGAGGTGGTGGGATCTGGGAGAAAAACATTCACCATAGGAGATCTTTGTGCTGAAAAACTCATTATTTACAACATGTAAAGCCAAGGGAGCCATGAGGATGGTGTTAAAGCTATTTGTCACTCCTGAGGGAGGGAAGGAGAAAAAGCTCGATTTAATAGTTTTTGATTACAGTTTTTATTCATTGTGCAAGTAAAATTTCCAATAAAAGGGAATCTGAGTTTGTCCCTGCAGCTGGTCAGGACATGTCCCACTGCTGCTCTGGGGCTACCCAGGGACCAAGCTGCCTGTGGGGAGGGCTCACACCAAAATTCTGGGCACGGCAAGTGCTGCTTCTCTGAAGAACAAGAACAAGAACAAGACCCAACAAGCTGCCAGCACATCATGTCCTGCAGGCAGGCTCCAAGACTGTGTGGCCCCAGCCCCAGCTGCAGTTCAAAGATGGATTCCTCCCCAGTAGACACTGGGAATGAATAAGCTGAATTCTCTGCCTGGAAACAGATGCTCCTTCCCCTGGTTTAAAGCTCCCTTGTGAGTAATCTCTATTGTGATGGGACCCTGGAGGGCAGTGGGACCCTGGCTGTGCTCTGCACATGAGCAGGACTCATCCCTGAGCCAACAACTCGTGGCTGCTGCAGATAAGCCAGAACAGAGGTGGAAAAGAAGCAGTTTCATTTCTAGCCTGCTGACATGGAGCTGTGGGGCAGGGAGATGGAATAACCCAGCTGTGACAGCACTCGGTCACCCACAGAGCCTGTCCCGGAGCAGGGAGCTGATTTCCAAACTCTTGTCCCTGTGCTTCCACCCTGGTCACAGATTGTGCCATGGTTCACAGGTGTGTTCTGGGGCATGGAAACTTCCAGCACCCTCGGGTACAAAGCAGCAGAGCACAGGAAAAAAGCAGAGAGGGAGAATGTTCACATCTCTCCTCCCCTTTCTTCCCTGCTGGCCTGTCAAAACTTCCTGGTCTCGTCACCCCTGCAGTGTCCCTGGGGACCACTGAGGGATGCTGTGGATCAGAGATGCTCTTTAAAAATACGCTGATTAGAGTTGTCTTGCCAGTGAGCTCAGGAGCAATTCCCAGGCCAGGAGAGAATCATTTCATCCTTTCCTTTTCTCTTCTTTTTCTTTTTTTTTTTTTTCTTTTTTTTTTTTCTTTTTGATGTTGCTTCACAACAAAATCCCTTTTACCAGAGTAACCTATTTGCACTGGGAGATTTTAATAACTAACCCAATTAAGTTCAGTTCTTCTGCTCAAATCGAATCACGGCAGCATTTGATACTTTCTGGAGAACAAATTGAGCGGGTTTATTTTTAGCCTCTGATGTTTCCCCACCTTTTCCTTCCCTTGCAAATTAACAACTGCAGCAAGACCCTTCTGGCTGTGAACCCTGGCAGCCCCCAGTGCCTGAGACTTGCCTTTTCCTTTTGAGCACTGCACAGGCATCAACCCCTGCGGAAAGAGAAGAAAAGATCGGGCTTGTTCTGCCAGGGCCCCAGCTGGCACACACTGAAGCTGAACTAAATCTGCCTCACTCTGCAGACACCACCAGACAACCCAGTGCTAAGATTTTCTGTGGCGAGGGAGAGCTTTGTGGCAGAGTTAGAAGAGATTCTCACACGCCACACTGCTAATTGAGAGGCACAGCTTGTGAGGAGAGGTGATGCCTTTTATTAGAGTGGAGCTGGGAAGAGTGGCGAGGCTGTCACACAGCCTCTTCTTCTGTCATCTCCGAGCTGGACGTGCTGGAACTTCCATGCTGAGGTCCTTTGGCTTTCATCTCTCTGTTTTCAGCACTTTGTGAGCCAGTCTGAGGGGTCAGCTTGGTTTCCATGTGGCAGACGTGCCCCCAGGTACTCCTGCATCAAAACTGTCCTTTGGGGAGGTGCCCCTTTCCAGTAGGAACCTGGCCATGAGACTCTCCCCTGAGCTGCTCTCACAAATGATCACCCTTTCAGTCAAAGCTCATGGCCTGTTACAATCGATGCAATCTGACTGCAAACATCATGAAGGCCATTGATTCCCCACCAGCAATTTCACCAGGCCCTGCAACTCAGACTGAGGAGGAAAGCAGAAATGGTGGACAGGCCTTTTTTTTTGGTCTCTGTACAGTCTGAGAGGCAGACAGAAACATTCCCACTCCAGCTCATTTTTCACATTCAAACCCAGGTTTTCATCTTCCCTAGAGCTCACTCATCCTCCATTCAGCTTTTGCAATCTGCAGGAGGGTGAGATTTGGGTAAAGCTCTGACATATGCAGAAATACTTTTTGGGGTTTTTTGTTTTTTTGGTTTTTTTTTTTGATTTCCAGTGCTGTGCAGGCTTCCCAGAGGTAAAGGGTGGGAAATCTCTGCAGCATCCTCAGCATTCAACAGCTTCATGGACTTGAGACTCTGATATCAGTATTTGCTACCAAAGAGTTTCTCTTTTCCTCTTGTAACTCTATGACAATGAAAAGATGAAACCACTGAGGCAAGGCTGGTGGGATTGACCAAATATTCCCTGAAACCAACATGGTTGCACTGGATTCTGCAACAATTAAATCAAGACCTGGTACCTGGGTCATAGGTAGGGTTTTATTAGATTGCAACCCCTTGTAGCGTTAAGATCTCTTACAAAGGACATGGAAGCCATTCCCAAAATCCAGAATTCTGCCTCATTCAGAGGAAAGCACGAGGGGTGTTGGGCACATACCAGGACACTTTCTGTCATTGCACTGCTTGTACTCCTCCTTGGGACCCTGGCAAGTCTCTCCACCGAAGAAGGGGCCGTAGCACACCCGGTCACGTCTCTGAGTGCCCCCTCCACACGTGGCGGTGCAGCTGCCCCACACTCCCCAGGCCTGCCACTTCCCATCCACTGGAAACGAAAAAAACAAAAAGAGGAAAAAGAGGAGAAACAGCCTGTTAGGTCCCAAAAATCATCTGCAACAGAAGGAATCAAGATCCACAGGTGAGCAGAGGAATTTTGGTGAGTAGGGCAGGGTTTTGCGCTCTTTGTTTGATCCTCAACATTAAATCAGTGTTATCATTCCCATCCCATCAGTCCAAAGGTGGTTTTGTGCTCCTCCTCAGCACCTCCACACTCTGCAAAAGCAGCCCTATCTCTTTCCTCAGGCTGAGATTCGGGGCTGTGCTCCTGAACACTCTTCCCATGGGCAGGGATTTAACCTGGCAGCCACATCTACCAGGCCAGGTCCATATCTGGAGTTCATTGGGAATGTACAATGCCTGTGTGAAAATACCTTCCCAGAGAAGGTCTGGCTCAGGAATTTAGAGAGACCAGCAGAGCCCTTGGCAAAAACACATGAAGAGACATAAAATAAAGCACCCTCCAGCTATTTCCATTGCACTGATGTTTCACGTGCCTTGGAAAGAGGTTTGGGATGTTGTCTCACTCCATTGTGTCTTCTCCCAGCATCTTTCCAAATTCAGTGGAAATGTGACTTCTTTTACATTAACAATGGCATTTATCAAAATTCTGCTTCTTCTACATTAACAATGGCATTTATCAAAGCACCATAAAAATGTTAATTAGCCCTCATAACAAGCCTACAAGGCAGAGAAAAATTCTCCTCTGCTGTACCACAACAACTCAGTGACAGAATTAGCACAGGACCTAAGCGTGGTCTTTACTATTTGGACCTTAATTTTGAGTTACCACATCATCTTGGGTTGAATAATTACTTTTGGGAGGGTGGGAGATCCATGCCAGCTCCAAGAAGTAAACAAAAATTACCAAAGAGGAGGAGTAGCACCAAATCCCGGTGCTTTATTTAGTGATATTTTTGCAGTGGAAAGTATGACCTGAGCTGCTTTTTTCTGAAATCAATAGGACAAAGTTGCCTTAAGAGGGGTTCTGAAGCCTCTTTATGTCTTTGAAGATCTCCCTAAGTTGCAAAGAAGGAGTGAGATAACTAAACATCAAAACCTACTCAAGACCATGTAGGAAAATCCAACACCTCTGTTAAATAATGCAGATAATGGTGCTAGCAGAGTGTAAAGGGATTCCCTAAAGAAATAGGTAGACCAGGGTAAATTCCAGTAGGAATTATTATTATTATTATTATTATTATTATTATTATTATTATTATTATTATTATTACTACTGTTGTTGTTATTTTTATTACTATTATTGCTGCCATTATTATAAAATCACAGATGAGTGAAGTAAGTCACAAATCTTGCACAGACATGAACAAAGGCTTTATTGTGACAGACCTCCTGACTGATAAGGTTTAAAGCTGGAGGATCTCCTGTTTGCTTGAAATATGACTGGGAACGTTGAAATGGTGGGAGGAGAGGAACAAAACAAAAAGAAGAGGGAAGCTGAAGCCCTGTGGAGGCAAGGAGAGGGTTTAATTGATATTTTCTTGGGAGCTTTTTAAGCTATGCTGAAAAACAAAAAAAGGGGGAGGCACAGGGTACACCTCAAATGCATTTGAACAGAGTGTTGTATGTTTTAAATTTTTTAAACAACTCTTTTGCAGAACAAAATCCACCAAGCATCAGACATTTTTTCCAACAACACAGAGGCAAAATTAAAGGAAAATCCTTTAGTTTTGATCAGAAGTCCAGAGATGGGAAAAACTGAAGGTGCATTTCTACTAATAACCTGAGGTAAATGTTGTGCTTGTGTCTCCACAGGCTCTGGTTCAAAGTGGTTAGAAGGTTATCTAAGGTTAGAAAGACACATTCCCCGTGGGCACTCACTCACCTCTCTGGGGTCTCCTAAACATTTGCCAGCAGTGCATTTTGGCTGGCACAGTCTGTTGGAATGACCCAACCTCCTTACCACCGCACCGAAAAGGG